>JAHQIW010003960.1:0-17738 GCA_019055375.1 Parelaphostrongylus tenuis | reverse complement strand
AGGATCTATTGAAATTTGAGCGTGGTCTTAATAAAGCACTCGAAGGAAAGGTAGAATAATAATAGTTATTTCCAAAATAAAGGCCAAAGTTTTCTACGACTTTCTGTGATCGGTCTGTCGAATTTCGAACTCGGTCGAAATACCATTCCTTCTACATCGGATAAAAGAACTCTTGACATGCTTCTTCAACTTCATCGAACGATTTAATAGGTTGGAAAAAAATTTCGTAGAAAATGCTTTCAAAACATTAATTTTTTCGTACCTTTTTATATTTTTGTTTTTTTTATTTATGCACCTATTACACCCGAACAAGGACAAATCTAAAAATCAAAATGCTCCTCTTCAACTTCAAGCACTTCCTGCCACTTCTGCGTCAAACGATCAACTCCGCGAGCACGAAATTTCGATGTCTTGCCGTTGAAGAAATGAATGACCAAATTTATGCAATTCAATTTCTGTACCAAACTCTTTGTTGCGCATCCACTTTTTCATTGAGGGAAACAAATGATACCCGCTTGAGACCAGATCCGGACTGCATGGAGTGTGTTCAAAAACAGTCCAACCAACATCGCTCAACCATTTCTTTGTCAGTTTTACGGTGTGAGGCTTTGCATTGTCTTGTTGCAAAATAATTCAAACTCCGTTGGGCAGACGTAGGCAAACACGTTCCAAAATCTCACTATACAGCCCAGCCGTCATGCTGATTTTCAAAAAACTCATAACGAGCATTTCCTCTTCGACCCTAAAACACAATATGCATTCTCTTCTCCTTCCGAGAATCTTTGACTGGAGTGTCCAATGACTTCTGTCCTTCTGATAGCCACTGGTTATGCCTGTAGGAGTTGCCGAGACCAACCAATTTCGTCCATAGTCACAATGCTTCTCAAAAGTTCCAAATCTCTTTATTGCAACGCAAGCAGGCGAGTGGAAACTTCAACAAGTTCCAACTTTTAGGTATCTGTAAGCTTCTGCGGAACCCATTTCGATTTCTTCCAATTTTCCAAGATCATGCAAGATCTTCACAGTGGTTTTGTGGTCATAGTCAAAGTCATCAGCCATCATTCGAGCTGTCAAAGGGGATTTTCTTAAATCGCTTAAAGCACGCTTCACGATCAACCTCTTTTGGACGACTTGAACGCGACTGATCATCCAGAATTCTTCACTTGTCAAAGTTTTGAACCACATGTACACCGTCTTTTGCCAACTGTGTCTTCGCCCCAAGCCAGATTGGTTCGTCCACTTGCCGCCATTGCATTTGAACCCAACAGCCAATCGTGCATCGTCAGCAACCTAATTCGCTCGCTAGTTAACTTCATCTTGAAGGAAGTAGATAAATTGCATGCCAATCAGCGCAGGAAAAGACGGGCTTTCAAATGAGCCCGAGAACACATAAAATGCCCGACACTCAGAAAAGTTATAAGCATTTTTTTTCTCAGGACTTTTCACCCACGTATTATATCGGCGAGCTTTGTTTTCGAAGTAGAAATTTCCGGCAGTAAAGCTTCAAAAGCAGCGTCCAGTAGCAGATTTGTTTGTTGCGCCTTTCCTTCAACTTCGTTGATTTCGACGACTGCAGCCCGCGGTGAAAGACCCTTTCTCCAGTATGACGCAATGAAACACCAACTTTGATTATATCGTTGGACATGGTGGAGGATGTAACAAAGTGAAAATAATGACAAATGATATCTGAGCCTTCAATGGGAAAATTTTTTATAGAAAACTTTAATAGCCCCATGATATAGATGGAGTTATTTCATGCTTTTTGAAGTGCTCCAGATCGCTCTTTCCAACAGTAGTATCTATTTTCTCACTATTTTTGAGCACTATTATTTGGCCGTAAAAGGCAACTCAGCAGCATCACATCAGAATGATTTGTCGCAGTTTTGTAAATCAAAACATCTAGAGAAAAGCAAACTAATTCGAACAAGAGTTTTTTATGAATTATCAAGTGAAAAGTAGCCTTCGTGTGCTTGTCCTTGCTGAATTATTTTGCCTTGATAACCAATCATGTTTACTATCTGCTTCGAACGTAGGATGACATCTAGATCACATGTGATTCCTGCAATCTCCGAGTGGCAGAGTTATCACTACTAAAACTGTGGTATTTTTCTGTCATTGAACAAGACCCTTGAAGGAACCACTTTTCTAGACAAAGGCTTTGCACTGTACCAATACCAATAGTTATCATTCAAAAGCTCTAATCTGCAACGATTCAAAATATCCTTTTTTCTCAGAAAGGTCTTTTTACAATCTTTTTACAACGCTGTGGCAGAGAAGATAATATTGTGCTGCACACGCTTTGCGAGTTTTTCGAGGATTTTTGCTGATTATCTGGAGATTTTCATCATATCGTGGAGATTTATGAATTTTTTTGTATTGCAATTGCAGATAAAACTGTGTTCTATCGTTTTGTAAGCTTAGCCATTCCATGTTTCGTTTTGGATACCAAATACAATTCGGTAATAAGCTTGAACCCAAGCAGTGTAAGCCTATGCATGAAAGGCAATGTTCTTTAGAAAAACTTGGAGGCTCAGACTCATTTCATTTTGTCTAGCTTCCTTTTCATTTGAAGAAAATATTCTAAACTGAGAAGTAAAAACCGCACGCCACATGTAAATTGCAGGCGCAGTTAATCTAGCGCTCACGCAGTCTAGGCTATCCTAAAATCTCTTGTCCAGCAGAAGTTCTCCTTCGAAAAAGCCTGTTCGATAACAGAAAAGTATCGGAAATATCGTTCTCTATTTCAGCTTCAAACCGTTGAACATCAGTTGACATACTCGTGGAAACTGAGCAAACCATAGGTATGGTGTTGGGCTATCCTGCGGCTATGATACAGTCACCCAGAGACAGGCGGTATTCAGTGTGCTTTCCATCATTTGAGCTTAAGCGTCAAGCCAGTCGATATACAGTATACAGTGCACACAGCGCTACCTAATAATTTTTCAAATATGAATGTATAAATCAGTTCAGAGCAGTATAAGCAAAAAACTCATTGTCGAGGTCAGTCGCGTCTCAAATAAGCACCTCACGTGGTCTTTTACTAACTAAACCATCCAAAGCGCTGTGCAAATTGGCGAATGACCGACACTGCATCCGCCACATGTAGGGCACTGCATGTAGAAAAAACAGTGAGATAAACAAAATCTTAATTTGCTTGCCATCTTATTTATTTAAACATGACTGATACTAGTGATAAATATCCAAGAGAGTCGATATTAAAGAAAAATAGACTTATTTGCTAATGAGAAGAAAAAACGCACTCTGCCTCTGTTCGTTTGACAAATATCCAGGTGACCATAGTCAAGGCGTGCAGAGACGCTAGCAGAATTTCTACCGTCATATAAGACTTCCGGTAAGCCTTGTCTAGAGTGTGGCTGAAACATTTTGTTTAACTTGGTATCAAGCGAATGATAGACGCTTGGTGCATCTATCAATTATTGAGCTAAGCATGTGGAAAAAACTCACTAAATCTTCTATAATGATAGTAATCTATCTAATACCACACTGAAAAGCACTGATGAAGAGAAGAAGCAGCCGAACAGTGATACTGATTGCAAGTAAACGCAGATATTTTGAGGTATTTGATGGTCTTTGCTACTAAATTTTCAAACAAGAGGCCACTGCTGCTTATTGTTTGCTTTATTGGATTTATCAATGAATGCCCTACCAGTTTACTAGCAAATAGCCTTCGTGTTCTTAATAATAACTCCAGATCGTACCACAAAAGAATTAGTACGTTTGGTGTTTGATCTCTTCGCCACATAATAGTAAGGATCGTTGAACTTACACGTTATATGAGATGATCATAACGTATTGTGATAAACTGAGCAGTATATCGCCGACCGATATCAACGAAATGAATATGTTGCAGATGCTTCTGAGAAATCTAAATATTTCCAAATCAACGGGTTTGTGGAGATTAGAAAGACGATGGTGAAGACGTGCAAGTAGAATTGGAAAGAAACAAAAAAAATGTATTGAAGGTATTTTGATTGACGTGCGTTATCAAAGAAATCGCTTACTTTGCTTGTATGGGACATAGACGATGAGCGCATTTCCGACAATGGTAACTGTTGGAATTACCATGTAGAGTACTTGATACTGAATTGAAATAATCTAAGAATCCATAACGACAGCTGGAGAGCTATTCATCACAAATATTTCAAGTGCAAGGGATTCAATGAATACCGTAAAAAAAAGTAGAACAAAACAGAGTTGGGCATGGAACCAACCAGTTATTGTTTGTTATAGCAAGGTTAATATTTGTTGAGGTATATACTAAGAAGCATGTGGCGCAGTGGTTAGAGGTGCCCTGCGTCGCACACGAGGTCAATGGTTCGATCTCGCGCTCATGGCCCACCAAGCCATCCATCTCTTCGGGTCGGTAAACTGGTACCAGGCAGGTCTCAGACTTGTCTGGGAGGATGAGCAGCACTGACTCGGTTCAGCGGGAGGCCACCGCGAGTCAATGTAGAGGCCAGATATGCATTCAATCACCTCAAACGAAGTTAGAAATTGAAGTCGAATGCATGGCGCATCCCTAAGGGATTGATCAACGCCGAGAGCTTTATCCTTTATCCTTTTATACTAAGAATTCGATTTTATCGAACGTCGCTGAACGTGTGTCCTGGTCCACATTGCAACGGTCTACCAATGCATCCAACAGTAGTGTCCTTTTCTTAGCAAGTCAGGCAGTAACCAATATGTCAAATAGTAAAGTAAAGTAAAGTAGCAAGTTGTAAAGACCGGAGGATACGAGGCTTGGCAAGCTTGGGCCAAGTTATCGGATCAGCGGTCGCGACTCAGTGTGCAGCGAGGATCTCTTGTAATCACCATGCAGCACACATGTTGTTACAGCGGTCCAGTGATAATAGTAGTGATTGTAGTTACTGATAATGTGGTTTGCCACGCGAGTCCTTTAGACGGTACCTCAAACTTGGATAATCAAATCTTTATGTACATAATAGCATAGTCACGCGACGAGAAATATCAACGACTATGAGACTACTGACAGCGAGTGATGAGCATATGGCCACAGTGAGAAACAATGACATGATAATGTGTATGTACGAAAGCGAGCGGTCGTATAATGAAGAAGAATATTTGCCACGACGTGCATAATATATCACATTCATGGCATTAGCGTTTTTCCTCTTAAATTTGTCTTGCGTTCACACATCGACGACGAACGAGACCACCAATTGCCAGATGGGCGATTTCCGGATGTTGTTTTGAAGCACTTTGCGAAGACGCTCAACTAGCATACAGTAATCGTATGATGTGGAGTGGTGGGCGAACAGCCCTAGTGGTGGTGGACTGCACTTGACACACGCCGATTTGTAATCAGTATACTGTAGAGTTGTTCGCGCTTCTAATGCAAAAAGAGAAGCTTGCACCACTTTCGTAGTCAGCATACTATAAATTGGATGGCGTTACGTGCCTGGTAAACATAGCCAGGACCAGTTGCAGTCTCTGCGAAAATCAAGTAATACGAGTTTGAGTAAAAATCAAATGAATATCGTGAAAAACTTTGACTGTTTTTGATTGCCAAGATTTAAGTAGGGATTTTGAAATGCTTCCTAGTTTGGTTAAAACCAGTATGAGGACTTCACAGTACGACGTGTATTACTACGCCGCATTCACGATAAGTGGCTTAATTTACACACAGTCCAGGCAATGTTCACTATAACAAGTAACTAAATAAGGCGCGAATTTCTCTATTTTCAGAATTCGTGTACAACGAACTCAATACTTTTTAGTGAGCGAATGTCAAATGTGAATGAAAATGTCGTTGGCATCGAAATATGGGCTCTTCCAAATTTCGCCTTTGACGAAAAACTTCCACGAAGAACCCTCGTATCTCATCGAGACTTGTTTCCTATGGACTTCTGCTTCTACAGTCAGAATTTTAACATAATCTGCGAGTACACTGTTAGTTTCGTTTCTTGTATGTATGTTAACACGATGACTGCGTCTTGCACATTGACTTCTCTGTAAACTGCTCTAATTTGGTTGGAAGATACAAATGCGAGTTAAATGTGGAATTGGCTGATAAATGAGCTCCGTAATACCCTGAGAACGTCGCTGAGAAATCTCCTAGTTGGCTCTTATGTAAACTATAGAGTAGTTCAGTTTATGATGTTAAACCTTGAAAAAGAAAAGATTAGCTTAAGAAACTAATCTTTATTTTAAGCTTTACGAGGTTAGTATCATTTTTTCGAACAATGGATTTTGTTGGTTGTTCGCGGCTGACAATTCGAAAGGTGTGCCTTTTTCAGAGCCGTTGTCACTCATGACCATCGGTACACAGCGATATAATATACTGCAATCCGACTGTTCTTCAACCTCGGCATCATCAATTACTCAGCTTTTTTTTAATTAGGCTTGTATTCAAATGCATGATCGCGTGAAGTTTTCTACTAATCGAGTAGTCATTGCACCGCAAAACAAGACTGGATAGATAACGAAGGTGAAGACTGCAACAAAGACAAACGACTGTGGACATTCGACTTACATCAGTAACTCTGAAAAAGACGATGACGTCGAAACATTTACCGATAGAAATTTTCGCTACTAATTTTGTGTTACAAGCTTGATCAGACATCGATACAGCGCCGTACCGTTGGGTGACTGTGAAGATGCTGTTAAATTGTCATAACTGCACAGCGTTATCTAGATCTCGAATAGTTGTACTGGCGATTTGTTCTTAGAGCATGCGCATGTTAATGTGAGAGTTCTCCATTGATGCAAGAAGACGATAGTGCAACATCACTGAGTTGATTTTAGAAAGAAGCAAAGCATATGAATGTCCTTGTTTGTACAGAGGATCTTTTCTTTTTCAGAACAATCGTTTTCAGAATGGAGTTTGATCTTTCGTCACCATAAACGTGGTCATGAATCAGTATTCATGTATAATATTGGCACATCTAAATCAAAATATCAACTGCCAGGACGATTTAGCATGGTATCACGGGAGGACGATTACTGTGCCCTTCAACTTTTTAAGTCCAATATTTTGAAGAGAACCTCAATAAATTTTTTGTAACGACAGCAATCTGTTCAATGCCACATTGAAAAGCTTAAATGAAGAATATAAACGACCGAGCAATGGAAAGTAAACGCAGACATCCTGTCACATGTGATACTCTTCCACAAGTAATCCACATCTGCTTGGAATGTGCCTTGATACTGAACATACTTTATTCTAGCACTTTGTAGCCAGATAGAGTTTCTATGTTCAGAGTCACTTAAACAACGTCCTACAATAAAAACTGAGAGGGTAGTATCTGACTCCGCACAAGTGTAAGTCTTTTGTCATCCAGTAATAAGGTGCGTCAAACTTACATCTTATAAAAAATGGTCATAAGGTATCGCGTGTGTGGAACTTAGCATGAAGGTTTTTTCAGATACCAAGCTTGTATTGAACTTTATATTCATCAGACTATCGAACACATGTTAAGTACAGCCTCAGTGTGGCAGTAAGCATACAAATCTACTGATATTTTATCATTCCAAGAGGGAAGTCGTTGCCCACAGTGAGCAACTAAACAAATGGAAAGTGTGCCAATTTTTGCACGGTTTAACATCATGAATAGCAATAATAGATTCAAAATCTAATATTGTCATTCTGTCGAATTCATGATGTTTTGATAAGTTCGCGAATATACCATATCATTTGGAGCGAAGGTTTTTCCAATCATGTCGTTGTTGTCATCAAATTTCTATGGGAGCGACACACTATCCACTTCACCTTTTGCCAAAGGATAGGAAAGGCGAATATTTCAAGTAGGAAACTATTGAAACTCTATTCAATTGGATATCTTAGACATACTTCCAAACGCTTTCGTTAATAAGTTCCAACACATCCCACAATTTGATGTCCTATGAAGAATTCATCCTAAAAAGGAAATAAAAACTCTTATGTTTACCAAATTGAAGAAAATATGTCTTTGTAATAATTTGAGAGACGGAATTTCGTCAACGTTCATATTATTTAATTTATATTAGGATCGCAAAAATAGAAGTATTTATAGGCTTGAAAAGCACACGCTAATGGTTACAGCAGATGAAGAAAGTCCATGAATTGTACCTAAGGTAAAACGTTTATAAAACTACTTTTTGCAGAACCTCTTTCCTCTCGCTACCCTATGGTGGTTTACAATGACCTACAACTAAGAGGAGAAACTCAAAAGTCCGACTATCTCTAGACCTCGGTGTGATTAATAAAATGCAAAATTTCTCACGAACCGCCCTTTTCTTTACTTTACTTATTTGTTAATTCATCTATTTACTTATTTTTATTCATTTTTTCATCTGATTATTTATTTATTTATTCATTGAAAACCTAGTGTAAGTTTCAAATATCGAAAAGGACAGTTCGTGAGGACAGTAAATGACTCAATCGGAACGCTAAAAAGGACGAAGCACTCTGCTATCAATTGTGATGGATATGCCATTCATTCGTCTTCAGTTTCTAGCTTCACTTGAGGTAACTGAATGCGTATCTAGCCTCCACAATGACTCGCGGTGGCCTATCAATTTATCAACTCGCTGCTAATATTCTCCCAGACAAGTCTGGCACCAATTCACCAACAGCGAAGAGAAAAAATTTGGTGAGTCTCGAGAGCAAGATTGCACTATCAATCATTGACCGAACAATAATGTGGGTGGTAGACACCTCTATTCACCGCACCACATGATGATCTCTCGTGAGGAATGTATGCAAGCCTTTTTTCTGAAGTGTCAATAGGACAGAGCTTGCAAGATAAAGACTATGGAATGAGATGAGAAACATTTTTATTGATATGGGAAAAAAGAACGATAGGGCGTTAAAAACTGAAGAAAGATTGAAGGCAACTTTCCATCTAACTGAAAGTAGGATCGAAATAAAATTTGAGGTGTTCAGAGAACATACTGTATAAAAATTAGATGCAAACGATTATTTTCTTTAATGAAATAAAATGATGTATTGCTTTGATATTAACGGTATCAGTTGCTATTGCATCTTTTTTTGATTTTGAAACCATCGTTTGACAATCATACATATTCAATCAAGCATGACATATCACGATTGCCAGTCAAACAAGTTCAATCAAACAAGACGGATTCACATTCACATGGCTTGCTTTCATCAAACGAATGCGAGCTCTATTAGAAAAATGAAATCGTCACTTTTTTGTACTTTTGGAATCATAGTTTGAGATCTCTCTACGTCGCATTTCAGATGAACAAAGCTTTTGAACGTGTTAAAGTCAGCGAAAAGTGCACATGTTAATCTAGTACTCACTCCATATCAACGAGAAGTAATCTTGTATATCAAAATGACAGCACTAAGAAGTTGTCTTAGATTGTAATCTTAATCAACAACTGAGAATGCCAGTAATCATCAATAATTTTTGAAGATATCTAATCGCATGTGGTCAAATCCCTTTTCGAATTACATGGATTAGCGACTGCCTTCATGAAAACCTGGGAGCCAATAAGGATGGGTCCGCGCCTTAGGGTAGAGAATGTTTAAGTCTGTCGAGTGATTATGTCGAAATATGAAAAAAAATGAAGAAGGAAATAGATAAAAAGAGAAGAGCAGCATGGGCCGCATTCGGGCCTCTCAGATAGGCCACCGACCAAATAAGGGACCAAAACTCCGTGTTCACCTTTTCGCTCCAACGGACCTCCCGGCATTCTGCTAAGCGGCTGAGACGAAGGCTGATACTTCAACCACGTCAAGACTGCTACGAACGACTCACAGAGTGCTTAAACGGTGTCTTCCCAAATTCAGTCGGAGCACACATCTGGCCCGCTTGCGCAGCTCAGATCTTCGAGGCCTATATTATCTTCGTGACCCAAAGGTCTATATATCTATAACGAAACACGGATGGGCCGGTCATAGACTAAGAAGAACGGAGACAGATGGACGAGAGAAGTGTAGAGTGGATTCCACGACAATGTACGCGTCCTGGAGGGCGATCACCTAGACGTTGGGCGGACGTGTTCGTTAAAAGAATTAAGTAGTTATACTCGCAGCTGCCGATATTTTTCAGATCACAGTATGACACTCGCATTAGCCGCCATGATGAAATTAGACCACCGCCATGCACGACTGCCGTAAAACAAAAGGACGAATGGAATATGTGCTGGGATCCGCACAACTATTGAAGATGGACCGTTCAAGTATCCAAGTAGTGTTTTAGTCAATAAAAACGAGGACACTATTTTGGTTCTTGTGTGGTTAAGCATCAAAACGAGCGATTGAAACGATTTATTTTGACATGGTAATGTCGTTAAATTTACAGCGTTTTTATTAGTTGTGAGAGGAAAATCGATCACATTGAGTACAAAAAAAAACGTAAAAAGCACCGAATAAGTTGATATAAAAGGAGCGACATCAGTGAAATATCATTCGACAATGAATTTCCTCTTCGTCGCACTCATACTCGTTACGGTATGTTAGCTATATTAGCAGATAACAGTTGAACACTAGAACAGATTTCTTTGAAGTTTCAGGGATCCAAGCTAAGCTTGTCGGATGGACTTACCAACGAAGTGGAGAATGTCAATGAAAATTATGAGTATGAAGAATATAGCTATGAAGATTATTATGGTATCGAAGGAGGTCGCTGTCTTTCCTAGCCATTGAATCTTCCAACTTATTCTAATTTCGATCTAACCTACTACACTGATTTTCAGATAAAATAGAAGAATGCGGTACCAACACCAACATGCACAACGGGCTTAGAGTAATAGCTAGATTTCGACACAACGCTCAAAGGTATGTTCATCATTCCATTACCATTATCAGAGGTTGGCTATCAACAACAACGATCAGTTGCGCATACGGGAAGATTTTTCTTAGAAGTCTTCTGGCGAAAGGGGCACAAAGGAACGGCAACGGAAGTGATGCTGAGAATTTCCCTAATTCCAGTGATATAAGCCTTCTTGTGAGAAGATACTATCGCAGCTACAATGTTTCTATTGCGTTTCAAAAACTATATCAATTTTACTTGAGTCTTTTCAGCTTTACGATTGCGAACTGGAAAAATCTGCTTTCAAAATTTCTGAAATGTGCTACGATATAAGCGATCCTGATTTTTTAACCGTTGGCAACAACAGTGCCATCTATGTTTTGGGAAACAAAAGCAATGAACATTTCGATGAAAAAATGGAAGATGTGAGTAAGAGTAAAAGCTTTGCAGAGGCTTTCGAAATATTTCTCAAATTCACTTTACTTTCACTTGATTTTTTTCCAATATGGGGCTCCTAGGCAAAAAAAAGCCGGACGAAATGCCGCCACAAGTTTTGTTTTTGAGCACTTCTTTTATAGGCTTTTCTAGTGATACATGAACCGTATCAAATTTCAAGGAATATGGAGAAGTAATAAGTAATATTTCAAACTTAAAGCGGATCAACACAGGCAAAAATGTGAAACTTTTCAGTTAATCATGGGATGGTGGAACACATCAATACATAACAGTCCTCTAGTCAATCTCACACCAACGGAAAACGATAGGGGATTGATCCCATTTCTTCAGGTTACTTTTGATGATGTTTTGGTATGACGTCACATAATGTATAATAGGGGGTTCATTCATGATCAGCTGTGATTAGACACGATCTAAGTATCAAAATAGTACATAGAACTTCCTATGGAGTCAAATGTTATCCATATACCGACAGGTGGTGTTCCACATTGGTTTACGGTTCTATGAAGCTAAAAATAACATTAGTGATAGGAAAACTTCAACAGTTGGGTTTTTAGATGGCAAATGCTAATACAACGAGGCTAGGATGCGCATTCAGCGTATGCAATTCTACCAGATTTAATTGTCATAATTCTTCACGTTTCGTATTATTTGTTTGTCAATATGGAGAGCCGTGAGCTATTTATCAATAGATACTTTTTGCCAGGACCTACACTTTTTGCGATAGAACGTGACTTTTATGCAAATTCAGGCATATCAAAGTTGACACTCCAATTTACACCGAAGGGTCCACCATGCGGCACCTGCACCGACAGTTGCGTCGGAAACTTACTGTGTAACAGAACATCACCCAGCACGAGTTTGCCAGCAACCTGTCAGATACATTAGCACGTCAAGTGCTTTTCAGTCTCACGATGCACAAATCGCTATTTCCTTCTTCATAAAAGCAGTTGAAATTTTGGAAAGGTCTTCGTATTCCTTACAATAGCTATCGATATCACTGTGTTTGGAATAAATATTGAATGAATCAGACGAACAGTGTAAGTTCAAAATCTGCGGTTTCTAACGACTGGTAGAACACTTTGCTAAAGGTTGCTCCTTTTTGAAAGGAATTACAATTTGATTGTGATAAAGACAAAGTGGAAACCATAAGCTGATTCGTTCTAAACGACATGTGCTCGTTCTAGTCTACCACATAGCAAAAAGTGAAGAAAAAATGAACGCAGGCATAAGAACAATCATTCAGCCTTTTTTTCGATGACTGAATACGATATTATCTTTTTGCTCATCAAATAACGCTACACAGACGCCTGCTTTGTCCTACCGGACTCATCAGTAACACCCTCCCTCGGTTCAGTCGAGTACCTGAGGCTAAATAATCCTCTAAAAAAGAATCAACGTCGGGTAATAAATAACCGCAAGTCAAATGGTGGAACCGCGGGAAAGAGCCACTGATCAGTCCGGTAGGACGAAACAGGGCCCTGTACAACACTAGACCTAGCGGCTCAAAATATGTTATAACCTATCAGTTTATTTCGTTTTGAGCGGGTCTATAAAAAAGCGATTGAAAGGAGAGCTATCATCAAGTAGCATTCAATACAGAAATGCAACGGCCGTTTCGCCGGTATCGCCCTTCTCAGAGTTCGGAAATGGTTAAGTTGATTCGTAATTCACTCGGTGAAATGCTTTCGAAACCCACCAAAAATGAATGTGGCAATCAGATTTTTATCCGACCAATAAACAGCTTCTTTTTGAAGCACTCTCCATTTAGCTAGTATCCACTCCTCCAATTAATCATTGAGACAAACGGCACAGAGTCTCGCATATGATAGAAATTCGGCTATGTCAGATTGGGAAGTCATGACGTGTGAGGCGACGTTAATAGCCTTGAATATGGTGAAAGGTCACGCGCGATTACGGAACACTCCTATTTGCGATTAATCCTTGGGTCTTTCTCAATTATTCAAAATTCAGGAGTTTTTCGAGCAAATTTTTTAGTTCCTGTGCGATGATGCTGACTTTCAAATCGAAATCTTTCCCGTTATGTTTCTGCCCCCTATTCATGCCAAGTGGAGTGTTTGATTAGCTTTAATTTGTCCATTTAGATGCTCTTGTATACTAACGCAGAGGGGTCTACCCGTTTCATCACCGTATTCGTGTCCGCCACCTCACATGAGATAAGGTTTACCGTACCAAACCTCATGCGATCGTCTTCTAACCACTAATGTAGATCACGCAATTTTTCGCATTGCACAGACATTCAGGTAGTCTGCTACGGACCAGTGTCGTGCTTCAGAGTATTTCTGAGAGTGTCCCAGTCACTGTTGTCAAATTTCCCGATTCTGCTCTTATTAAGCAGCGTTCGATAATTGTACCTAATCCAGTATAATAGTTAAGAATGTCTAAAGCCTAAGCGTGGTTGATACACCAGGGCCATACACGTGTATTTCGGAGGTCTCGCCCTCCTCGTCAATGATTCACGCCCCATATTAAGCCCTGCATTGTAGCAAGGGGGAGGGTTATGTGGTGGCGGCACAGTGTGCAATGACACTGGTCCATCACCACTTCTCAGCCGATGGATCTCGTCTGGTAGAACAAAACTGATTTTATGGCATCGACTGCTTTTGAACCCTCACGATAAACATTCAAAATAATTTCAAAAAGAATGTTTCAAAGCCTAAGCGAGGTTGGTGCGCCAGGGCCATACACGTGTGTTTCGGAGATCTCGTCCCCCTCGTCAGTGGCCCATGCCCCACATTCAATTCTGCTCTAAAGCAAGGAGGGAGGGGTATGTGGTGACAGCGCAATGTACAATGACGCTGGGTCATCACCACTTTTCAGCCGATGGATCGCGGTTGGTAGAGCAAAATAGATCCAGAGCCTGGCTCTGGCGTAAAAACTTTGAGAAAGCTTGAAACATTCTTAACTATTAAATTGAATATTTATTGCGAGGTCAAAGAAAGGCGATACTATAGATGTATTTAATCCGTTGAAAGTAAAGTGTGTAATGGAAGGGATCTTGTCTCCACTATATCTATTTGGTGAAGGCGTCGCTTTACCTCCAGATCTTGCCAGAGGAGCTCTCGCTGTTTCTTAGCAATTTGAAAAGATGTCTTTTGCACCAAGTTTGAGGCTTCTTCCTTATGCTCTCTTACTGTGTACACACTAGTAGCTGTTCTAAACATGCTTTTCACAAGTGCGCATTTTGTGTGTGCTGGGTGAGAATAAAGGTAATGAAGTAGTGTGCTTTACTTCTCGGTCTTCAATACCATCTTGTGTTGTATACGCTTTGGGAAGATTGGTTTGACCGATCGAAGATTAGCCAGATTGCTTTCAGTGTTCACCATGTTAATTTTGCGCACTTTAACAATTTATGTAATACCTCAAACGTTTGACCATCTCTTCATATGTGGAAAATGTGATAAAACATTCGTCCATATATCCACAGTAAAGTAATAACCTAAGTTCGATTATTGGGGCTTTCACCCGATGACGAATACATCAACGAAATGTATGACCACTTTCTGTTCGTATAAAAGGGCACTTAATTAGGAAACTTAGAGCCAAACAAGGGACACCACTGAGAACACATATTGAACACATTCATAAGGGAAAAGATTTTGATGGCAAAGTTAATATCTTCGCCCAAGAATCTAAAACATCTGTGCTAAGAACTCTCAAAGCTTTTTGGATAAATGTCGAATAATTCAAATGAGCAGAGAGGAGTGTCTTGCGATTACGCGTGATCTTACACCATAGCTCAGTCTAATTTTTCTGACCTAGGTCAGGTTCCTTCCTATCATATGCGGAACTCTGTGTGCCTTTCTCGAATGAACAACGACTCAAGACAACGTGTTTTCGGAAATGAATGAATGCTCAACCTGTGGGTAAGGGGTGATACAGTAAGCGTTCTTCATGTCTAACACTAATCTTCACTTATTGAAGCTCTAGAAGTCGTCTATCTCTGATCATATCTTAGGTCATGTAATTTTTTTCACTTATCAACACCCAACTGTTGCGATTCAAGCAACCAGCTCGTTTTAAAGCGAATGAATGCCCACCTATGTGTGAGAGGTGTACTGCGGGTACTGGGGGTTTGTTTGTAACTTTTTTGCTGCGTAATGAAAGTGTTTTGCCAAGTAAAATGCGTATCACCTTCTCCAAATCTAACTCTGAAGAAGGCGAGGTCGCCGGAACGTCAGCCATTGATCAATGTTAAATAGTTTTTTGTATTGAATTAAATTCAGCAGATCATACAAATAACAACTTAACAACTTCGGTCCTACCCATAAAAAAGAGCTGCGATTTGGCCTTACTTATTTGCAGACTGTATACTTGTCAAAACTTGTAGATGTATACTTGTATTCAATGGGAAACCAGCAAGATCGTATTGTTATTTAAAAAGGGAGACCTTCACGACATAGGCAATTATCGTCCAATCTGCTTGCTGTCCGTTGTCTATAAACTCTTTACTCGAGTCAGCCTAAACAGGATCGACAGAACACTGGACGAAGGACAGCCATGCGAACAAGCAGGGTTCCGAAAAGGATTTAGTACCATAGACCACATCCACACGATCACAAGACTCATTGAAGTTTCGCGAGAGTACAAACAACCACTGTGTCTCACTTTTATCGATCTGAAGAAAGCCTTTGATTCAGTGGAAACAGAAGCGGTTATAGAGGCTCTGGATAACCAGGGCGTCCCTACTCGGTACATAATGATCCTTCGTGAGCTTTATAAAGATTTCACGACCAGAATATCTCCATTCTACAACAATATCACCATTCACGTAAGAAGAGGGGTTCGACAAGGCGATACAATATCGCCAAAACTATTCACTGCCACCCTACAAAACGTCATGCGAACATTGGAATGGGACGAAATGGGAGTGGAAATTGATGGTCGACAATTAAACCATCTTCGCTTTGCTGACGATATCGTTCTCATAACACCAAACATCAGCCAAGCGAAACGAATGTTGACTGATTTCGATAACGTCTGTGGAAAGATTGGTCTTCAACTGAATCTAACGAAAACATTGTTTATGAGGAACGGATGGGTTTCTAATGCCCCGTTCACCCTCAACGAAACGACAATTTCCGAATGCTCCAGTTAACATCTATCTAGGTCGTGAAATCAACATGATGAACGACCTAGCCCCAGAGTTGAGCAGGAGGAAACAAGCGGCTTGGGGAACGTTTAAGATCATCGAAGATGTAGTGAAGAGGACAAAGAACATCCGACTCCGTGCCCACCTTTTCGACTCGACAATTATCCCTGCCCTGACGTATGCAGCAGAAACCTGGTCGCTACGTAAGCAGGATGAAAGATCACTTAGAGTTATCGAAAGCGCAGTCGAAAGGTCGATGCTAGGAGTATCCCGTATCTCGCAAATGAGAGAAAAGATCCGAAGTTCCGACCTACGTCAACGATCGAAAATCAGAGACGCCGTTCTACACGCCAGGATATCGAAAATAAGGTGGGCCGGACACGTGATGCGCTTCAACGACAACCGATGGACGAGAGCCGTTACCGACTGGATTCCTCGGGACGTCAAGCGCTCTAAAGGAAGACCACTGACCCGTTGGTCCGATTTCTTCACGAAAGCGATGGAAGAAAGATATGATGCTCAGCGAATCCCTAGAGCGAGGAGGACCCACTGGGCTACTCTTGCACGAGATAGGGAAAAATGGAAGAGCTGCTGGTACCCTCTCGAGTCACTCGACGATCAACGGGACGACAGGTGATACAGGTGGTACTTGTCAAAACAGACGGCTACACTTTCTGCATCTACCTGATGTTTTTGTGAAGAAGAAAAAGCTTTTTTTGGTATTTGTGTTTTTATTTTCATAAATTCAAGTCTTTAATCCAACTGTAATGATGCTCATTACTTGTTGCAGTTCAAAAACATAACATTGATAACAATTCAGCTATGTTCATCTGACTGAAGTGCCCATAACTATCAGAACATTGTTTATCCTCAAGCATCCAGTGTGACCGTAATCATCCAAAGCAAATTTTTTACATCTTCCATAATCCCCACATAACGTATACTGCGCGAACCTCAGCACTTCCTGCAGTCGATTCGTTTTCTCGCTCTCACTGTCCCAAATTTTCCGAACAAAGTGTTGTTTCTGCAGCTGCTTGAGGATATTATCATTTCTACGAATCTCGCAAAATGCTCGAGACGCAAGCTGTTTGTAGGTGACCGCGATAACTTGGGATTTGATGTAGTTTACAGTTTATGTAGGCAGATTTATATGAGAAATGTAAGGGCGAAGGTGAATGTCATTGATTGTGGTAGAAGCGTTGAAAGGGCTCTGACTTCGGGGTTTCTGGCAGGGCTTACATGTATAGTTGAAGGCTAAGACATTGTCTGGTCGGATGCCATTCCTTTACAGCAAATGTGAGTCCCGTAGAGATCAGCAGATGAATGTTTGCTGCGAAACATTGGTTAAACATTGAGTATAATGAGACTTTAGTTCTTTGCATCCAATCTGATTCACACGAGATTTGCTGGAAATGATATTGGCATAT
>JAHQIW010003959.1:0-45001 GCA_019055375.1 Parelaphostrongylus tenuis | reverse complement strand
ATATGCCAATATCATTTCCAGCAAATCTCGTGTGAATCAGATTGGATGCAAAGAACTAAAGTCTCATTATACTCAATGTTTAACCAATGTTTCGCAGCAAACATTCATCTGCTGATCTCTACGGGACTCACATTTGCTGTAAAGGAATGGCATCCGACCAGACAATGTCTTAGCCTTCAACTATACATGTAAGCCCTGCCAGAAACCCCGAAGTCAGAGCCCTTTCAACGCTTCTACCACAATCAATGACATTCACCTTCGCCCTTACATTTCTCATATAAATCTGCCTACATAAACTGTAAACTACATCAAATCCCAAGTTATCGCGGTCACCTACAAACAGCTTGCGTCTCGAGCATTTTGCGAGATTCGTAGAAATGATAATATCCTCAAGCAGCTGCAGAAACAACACTTTGTTCGGAAAATTTGGGACAGTGAGAGCGAGAAAACGAATCGACTGCAGGAAGTGCTGAGGTTCGCGCAGTATATGTTATGTGGGGATTATGGAAGATGTAAAAAATTTGCTTTGGATGATTACGGTCACACTGGATGCTTGAGGATAAACAATGTTCTGATAGTTATGGGCACTTCAGTCAGATGAACATAGCTGAATTGTTATCAATGTTATGTTTTTGAGCTGCAACAAGTAATGAGCATCATTACAGTTGGATTAAAGACTTGAATTTATGAAAATAAAAACACAAATACCAAAAAAAGCTTTTTCTTCTTCACAAAAACATCAGGTAGATGCAGAAAGTGTAGCCGTCTGTTTTGACAAGTACCACCTGTATCACCTGTCGTCCCGTTGATCGTCGAGTGACTCGAGAGGGTACCAGCAGCTCTTCCATTTTTCCCTATCTCGTGCAAGAGTAGCCCAGTGGGTCCTCCTCGCTCTAGGGATTCGCTGAGCATCATATCTTTCTTCCATCGCTTTCGTGAAGAAATCGGACCAACGGGTCAGTGGTCTTCCTTTAGAGCGCTTGACGTCCCGAGGAATCCAGTCGGTAACGGCTCTCGTCCATCGGTTGTCGTTGAAGCGCATCACGTGTCCGGCCCACCTTATTTTCGATATCCTGGCGTGTAGAACGGCGTCTCTGATTTTCGATCGTTGACGTAGGTCGGAACTTCGGATCTTTTCTCTCATTTGCGAGATACGGGATACTCCTAGCATCGACCTTTCGACTGCGCGTTCGATAACTCTAAGTGATCTTTCATCCTGCTTACGTAGCGACCAGGTTTCTGCTGCATACGTTAGGGCAGGGATAATTGTCGAGTCGAAAAGGTGGGCACGGAGTCGGATGTTCTTTGTCCTCTTCACTACATCTTCGATGATCTTAAACGTTCCCCAAGCCGCTTGTTTCCTCCTGCTCAACTCTGGGGCTAGGTCGTTCATCATGTTGATTTCACGACCTAGATAGATGTTAACTGGAGCATTCGGAAATTGTCGTTTCGTTGAGGGTGAACGGGGCATTAGAAACCCATCCGTTCCTCATAAACAATGTTTTCGTTAGATTCAGTTGAAGACCAATCTTTCCACAGACGTTATCGAAATCAGTCAACATTCGTTTCGCTTGGCTGATGTTTGGTGTTATGAGAACGATATCGTCAGCAAAGCGAAGATGGTTTAATTGTCGACCATCAATTTCCACTCCCATTTCGTCCCATTCCAATGTTCGCATGACGTTTTGTAGGGTGGCAGTGAATAGTTTTGGCGATATTGTATCGCCTTGTCGAACCCCTCTTCTTACGTGAATGGTGATATTGTTGTAGAATGGAGATATTCTGGTCGTGAAATCTTTATAAAGCTCACGAAGGATCATTATGTACCGAGTAGGGACGCCCTGGTTATCCAGAGCCTCTATAACCGCTTCTGTTTCCACTGAATCAAAGGCTTTCTTCAGATCGATAAAAGTGAGACACAGTGGTTGTTTGTACTCTCGCGAAACTTCAATGAGTCTTGTGATCGTGTGGATGTGGTCTATGGTACTAAATCCTTTTCGGAACCCTGCTTGTTCGCATGGCTGTCCTTCGTCCAGTGTTCTGTCGATCCTGTTTAGGCTGACTCGAGTAAAGAGTTTATAGACAACGGACAGCAAGCAGATTGGACGATAATTGCCTATGTCGTGAAGGTCTCCCTTTTTAAATAACAATACGATCTTGCTGGTTTCCCATTGAATACAAGTATACATCTACAAGTTTTGACAAGTATACAGTCTGCAAATAAGTAAGGCCAAATCGCAGCTCTTTTTTATGGGTAGGACCGAAGTTGTTAAGTTGTTATTTGTATGATCTGCTGAATTTAATTCAATACAAAAAACTATTTAACATTGATCAATGGCTGACGTTCCGGCGACCTCGCCTTCTTCAGAGTTAGATTTGGAGAAGGTGATACGCATTTTACTTGGCAAAACACTTTCATTACGCAGCAAAAAAGTTACAAACAAACCCCCAGTACCCGCAGTACACCTCTCACACATAGGTGGGCATTCATTCGCTTTAAAACGAGCTGGTTGCTTGAATCGCAACAGTTGGGTGTTGATAAGTGAAAAAAATTACATGACCTAAGATATGATCAGAGATAGACGACTTCTAGAGCTTCAATAAGTGAAGATTAGTGTTAGACATGAAGAACGCTTACTGTATCACCCCTTACCCACAGGTTGAGCATTCATTCATTTCCGAAAACACGTTGTCTTGAGTCGTTGTTCATTCGAGAAAGGCACACAGAGTTCCGCATATGATAGGAAGGAACCTGACCTAGGTCAGAAAAATTAGACTGAGCTATGGTGTAAGATCACGCGTAATCGCAAGACACTCCTCTCTGCTCATTTGAATTATTCGACATTTATCCAAAAAGCTTTGAGAGTTCTTAGCACAGATGTTTTAGATTCTTGGGCGAAGATATTAACTTTGCCATCAAAATCTTTTCCCTTATGAATGTGTTCAATATGTGTTCTCAGTGGTGTCCCTTGTTTGGCTCTAAGTTTCCTAATTAAGTGCCCTTTTATACGAACAGAAAGTGGTCATACATTTCGTTGATGTATTCGTCATCGGGTGAAAGCCCCAATAATCGAACTTAGGTTATTACTTTACTGTGGATATATGGACGAATGTTTTATCACATTTTCCACATATGAAGAGATGGTCAAACGTTTGAGGTATTACATAAATTGTTAAAGTGCGCAAAATTAACATGGTGAACACTGAAAGCAATCTGGCTAATCTTCGATCGGTCAAACCAATCTTCCCAAAGCGTATACAACACAAGATGGTATTGAAGACCGAGAAGTAAAGCACACTACTTCATTACCTTTATTCTCACCCAGCACACACAAAATGCGCACTTGTGAAAAGCATGTTTAGAACAGCTACTAGTGTGTACACAGTAAGAGAGCATAAGGAAGAAGCCTCAAACTTGGTGCAAAAGACATCTTTTCAAATTGCTAAGAAACAGCGAGAGCTCCTCTGGCAAGATCTGGAGGTAAAGCGACGCCTTCACCAAATAGATATAGTGGAGACAAGATCCCTTCCATTACACACTTTACTTTCAACGGATTAAATACATCTATAGTATCGCCTTTCTTTGACCTCGCAATAAATATTCAATTTAATAGTTAAGAATGTTTCAAGCTTTCTCAAAGTTTTTACGCCAGAGCCAGGCTCTGGATCTATTTTGCTCTACCAACCGCGATCCATCGGCTGAAAAGTGGTGATGACCCAGCGTCATTGTACATTGCGCTGTCACCACATACCCCTCCCTCCTTGCTTTAGAGCAGAATTGAATGTGGGGCATGGGCCACTGACGAGGGGGACGAGATCTCCGAAACACACGTGTATGGCCCTGGCGCACCAACCTCGCTTAGGCTTTGAAACATTCTTTTTGAAATTATTTTGAATGTTTATCGTGAGGGTCAAAAGCAGTCGATGCCATAAAATCAGTTTTGTTCTACCAGACGAGATCCATCGGCTGAGAAGTGGTGATGGACCAGTGTCATTGCACACTGTGCCGCCACCACATAACCCTCCCCCTTGCTACAATGCAGGGCTTAATATGGGGCGTGAATCATTGACGAGGAGGGCGAGACCTCCGAAATACACGTGTATGGCCCTGGCGTATCAACCACGCTTAGGCTTTAGACATTCTTAACTATTATACTGGATTAGGTACAATTATCGAACGCTGCTTAATAAGAGCAGAATCGGGAAATTTGACAACAGTGACTGGGACACTCTCAGAAATACTCTGAAGCACGAACTGGTCCGTGCAGCAGACTACCTGAATGTCTGTGTAATGCGAAAAATTGCGTGATCTACATTAGTGGTTAGAAGACGATCGCATGAGGTTTGGTACGGTAAACCTTATCTCATGTGAGGTGGCGGACACGAATACGGTGATGAAACGGGTAGACCCCTCTGCGTTAGTATACAAGAGCATCTAAATGGACAAATTAAAGCTAATCAAACACTCCACTTGGCATGAATAGGGGGCAGAAACATAACGGGAAAGATTTCGATTGAAAGTCAGCATCATCGCACAGGAACTAAAAAATTTGCTCGAAAAACTCCTGAATTTGAATAATTGAGAAAGACCCAAGGATTAATCGCAAATAGGAGTGTTCCGTAATCGCGCGTGACCTTTCACCATATTCAAGGCTATTAACGTCGCCTCACACGTCATGACTTCCCAATCTGACATAGCCGAATTTCTATCATATGCGAGACTCTGTGCCGTTTGTCTCAATGATTAATTGGAGGAGTGGATACTAGCTAAATGGAGAGTGCTTCAAAAAGAAGCTGTTTATTGGTCGGATAAAAATTGATTGCCACATCATTTTTGGTGGGTTTCGAAAGCATTTCACCGAGTGAATTACGAATCAACTTAACCATTCCGAACTCTGAGAAGGGCGATACCGGCGAAACGGCCGTTGCATTTCTGTATTGAATGCTACTTGATGATAGCTCTCCTTTCAATCGCTTTTTTATAGACCCGCTCAAAACGAAATAAACTGATAGGTTATAACATATTTTGAGCCGCTAGGTCTAGTGTTGTACAGGGCCCTGTTTCGTCCTACCGGACTGATCAGTGGCTCTTTCCCGCGGTTCCACCATTTGACTTGCGGTTATTTATTACCCGACGTTGATTCTTTTTTAGAGGATTATTTAGCCTCAGGTACTCGACTAAACCGAGGGAGGGTGTTACTGATGAGTCCCGGTAGGACAAAGCAGGCGTCTGTGTAGCGTTATTTGATGAGCAAAAAAATAATATCGTATTCAGTCATCGAAAAAAAGGCTGAATGATTGTTCTTATGCCTGCGTTCATTTTTTCTTCACTTTTTGCTATGTGGTAGACTAGAACGAGCACATGTCGTTTAGAACGAATCAGCTTATGGTTTCCACTTTGTCTTTATCACAATCAAATTGTAATTCCTTTCAAAAAGGAGCAACCTTTAGCAAAGTGTTCTACCAGTCGTTAGAAACCGCAGATTTTGAACTTACACTGTTCGTCTGATTCATTCAATATTTATTCCAAACACAGTGATATCGATAGCTATTGTAAGGAATACGAAGACCTTTCCAAAATTTCAACTGCTTTTATGAAGAAGGAAATAGCGATTTGTGCATCGTGAGACTGAAAAGCACTTGACGTGCTAATGTATCTGACAGGTTGCTGGCAAACTCGTGCTGGGTGATGTTCTGTTACACAGTAAGTTTCCGACGCAACTGTCGGTGCAGGTGCCGCATGGTGGACCCTTCGGTGTAAATTGGAGTGTCAACTTTGATATGCCTAAATTTGCATAAAAGTCACGTTCTATCGCAAAAAGTGTAGGTCCTGGCAAAAAGTATCTATTGATAAATAGCTCACGGCTCTCCATATTGACAAACAAATAATACGAAACGTGAAGAATTATGACAATTAAATCTGGTAGAATTGCATACGCTGAATGCGCATCCTAGCCTCGTTGTATTAGCATTTGCCATCTAAAAACCCAACTGTTGAAGTTTTCCTATCACTAATGTTATTTTTAGCTTCATAGAACCGTAAACCAATGTGGAACACCACCTGTCGGTATATGGATAACATTTGACTCCATAGGAAGTTCTATGTACTATTTTGATACTTAGATCGTGTCTAATCACAGCTGATCATGAATGAACCCCCTATTATACATTATGTGACGTCATACCAAAACATCATCAAAAGTGACCTGAAGAAATGGGATCAATCCCCTATCGTTTTCCGTTGGTGTGAGATTGACTAGAGGACTGTTATGTATTGATGTGTTCCACCATCCCATGATTAACTGAAAAGTTTCACATTTTTGCCTGTGTTGATCCGCTTTAAGTTTGAAATATTACTTATTACTTCTCCATATTCCTTGAAATTTGATACGGTTCATGTATCACTAGAAAAGCCTATAAAAGAAGTGCTCAAAAACAAAACTTGTGGCGGCATTTCGTCCGGCTTTTTTTTGCCTAGGAGCCCCATATTGGAAAAAAATCAAGTGAAAGTAAAGTGAATTTGAGAAATATTTCGAAAGCCTCTGCAAAGCTTTTACTCTTACTCACATCTTCCATTTTTTCATCGAAATGTTCATTGCTTTTGTTTCCCAAAACATAGATGGCACTGTTGTTGCCAACGGTTAAAAAATCAGGATCGCTTATATCGTAGCACATTTCAGAAATTTTGAAAGCAGATTTTTCCAGTTCGCAATCGTAAAGCTGAAAAGACTCAAGTAAAATTGATATAGTTTTTGAAACGCAATAGAAACATTGTAGCTGCGATAGTATCTTCTCACAAGAAGGCTTATATCACTGGAATTAGGGAAATTCTCAGCATCACTTCCGTTGCCGTTCCTTTGTGCCCCTTTCGCCAGAAGACTTCTAAAGAAAAATCTTCCCGTATGCGCAACTGATCGTTGTTGTTGATAGCCAACCTCTGATAATGGTAATGGAATGATGAACATACCTTTGAGCGTTGTGTCGAAATCTAGCTATTACTCTAAGCCCGTTGTGCATGTTGGTGTTGGTACCGCATTCTTCTATTTTATCTGAAAATCAGTGTAGTAGGTTAGATCGAAATTAGAATAAGTTGGAAGATTCAATGGCTAGGAAAGACAGCGACCTCCTTCGATACCATAATAATCTTCATAGCTATATTCTTCATACTCATAATTTTCATTGACATTCTCCACTTCGTTGGTAAGTCCATCCGACAAGCTTAGCTTGGATCCCTGAAACTTCAAAGGAAATCTGTTCTAGTGTTCAACCGTTATCTGCTAATATAGCAACATACCGTAACGAGTATGAGAGCGACGAAGAGGAAATTCATTGTCGAATGATATTTACTAATGTCGCTCCTTTTATATCAACTTATTCGGTGCTTTTTACGTTTTTTTTTTGTACTCAATGTGATCGATTTTCCTCTCACAACTAATAAAAACGCTGTAAATTTAACGACATTACCATGTCAAAATAAATCGTTTCAATCGCTCGTTTTGATGCTTAACCACACAAGAACCAAAATAGTGTCCTCGTTTTTATTGACTAAAACACTACTTGGATACTTGAACGGTCCATCTTCAATAGTTGTGCGGATCCCAGCACATATTCCATTCGTCCTTTTGTTTTACGGCAGTCGTGCATGGCGGTGGTCTAATTTCATCATGGCGGCTAATGCGAGTGTCATACTGTGATCTGAAAAATATCGGCAGCTGCGAGTATAACTACTTAATTCTTTTAACGAACACGTCCGCCCAACGTCTAGGTGATCGCCCTCCAGGACGCGTACATTGTCGTGGAATCCACTCTACACTTCTCTCGTCCATCTGTCTCCGTTCTTCTTAGTCTATGACCGGCCCATCCGTGTTTCGTTATAGATATATAGACCTTTGGGTCACGAAGATAATATAGACCTCGAAGATCTGAGCTGCGCAAGCGGGCCAGATGTGTGCTCCGACTGAATTTGGGAAGACACCGTTTAAGCACTCTGTGAGTCGTTCGTAGCAGTCTTGACGTGGTTGAAGTATCAGCCTTCGTCTCAGCCGCTTAGCAGAATGCCGGGAGGTCCGTTGGAGCGAAAAGGTGAACACGGAGTTTTTGTCCATTATTTGGTCGGTGGCCTATGTGAGAGGCCCGAATGCGGCCCATGCTGCTCTTCTCTTTTTATCTATTTCCTTCTTCATTTTTTTTCATATTTCGACATAATCACTCGACAGACTTAAACATTCTCTACCCTAAGGCGCGGACCCATCCTTATTGGCTCCCAGGTTTTCATGAAGGCAGTCGCTAATCCATGTAATTCGAAAAGGGATTTGACCACATGCGATTAGATATCTTCAAAAATTATTGATGATTACTGGCATTCTCAGTTGTTGATTAAGATTACAATCTAAGACAACTTCTTAGTGCTGTCATTTTGATATACAAGATTACTTCTCGTTGATATGGAGTGAGTACTAGATTAACATGTGCACTTTTCGCTGACTTTAACACGTTTAAAAGCTTTGTTCATCTGAAATGCGACGTAGAGAGATCTCAAACTATGATTCCAAAAGTACAAAAAAGTGACGATTTCATTTTTCTAATAGAGCTCGCATTCGTTTGATGAAAGCAAGCCATGTGAATGTGAATCCGTCTTGTTTGATTGAACTTGTTTGACTAGCAATCGTGATATGTCATGCTTGATTGAATATGTATGATTGTCAAACGATGGTTTCAAAATCAAAAAAAGATCCAATAGCAACTGATACCGTTAATATCAAAGCAATACATCATTTTATTTCATTAAAGAAAATAATCGTTTGTATCTAATTTTTATACAGTATGTTCTCTGAACATCTCAAATTTTATTTCGATCCTACTTTCAGTTAAATGGAAAGTTGCCTTCAATCTTTCTTCAATTTTTAACGCCCTATCGTTCTTTTTTCCCATATCAATAAAAATGTTTCTCATCTCATTCCATAGTCTTTATCTTGCAAGCTCTGTCCTATTGACACTTCAGAAAAAATGCTTGCATACATTCCTCACGAGAGATCATGTGGTGCGGTGAATAGAGGTGTCTACCACCCACATTATTGTTCGGTCAATGATTGATAGTGCAATCTTGCTCTCGAGACTCACCAAATTTTTTCTCTTCGCTGTTGGTGAATTGGTGCCAGACTTGTCTGGGAGAATATTAGCAGCGAGTTGATAAATTGATAGGCCACCGCGAGTCATTGTGGAGGCTAGATACGCATTCAGTTACCTCAAGTGAAGCTAGAAACTGAAGACGAATGAATGGCATATCCATCACAATTGATAGCAGAGTGCTTCGTCCTTTTTAGCGTTCCGATTGAGTCATTTACTGTCCTCACGAACTGTCCTTTTCGATATTTGAAACTTACACTAGGTTTTCAATGAATAAATAAATAAATAATCAGATGAAAAAATGAATAAAAATAAGTAAATAGATGAATTTACAAATAAGTAAAGTAGAGAAAAGGACGGTTCGTGAGAAATTTTGCATTTTATTAATCACGCCGAGGTTTAGAGATAGTCGGACTTTTGAGTTTCTCCTCTTAGTTGTAGGTCATTGTAAACCACCATAGGGTAGCGAGAGGAAAGAGGTTCTGCAAAAAGTAGTTTTATAAACGTTTTACCTTAGGTACAATTCATGGACTTTCTTCATCTGCTGTAACCATTAGCGTGTGCTTTTCAAGCCTATAAATACTTCTATTTTTGCGATCCTAATATAAATTAAATAATATGAACGTTGACGAAATTCCGTCTCTCAAATTATTACAAAGACATATTTTCTTCAATTTTGGTAAACATAAGAGTTTTTATTTCCTTTTAGGATGAATTCTTCATAGGACATCAAATTGTGGGATGTGTTGAAACTTATTAACGAAAGCGTTTGGAAGTATGTCTAAGATATCCAATTGAATAGAGTTTCAATAGTTTCCTACTTGAAATATTCGCCTTTCCTATCCTTTGGCAAAAGGTGAAGTGGATAGTGTGTCGCTCCCATAGAAATTTGATGACAACAACGACACTGATTGGAAAAAACCTTCGCTCCAAATGATATGGTATATTCGCGAACTTATCAAACATCATGAATTCGACAGAATGACAATATTAGAATTTTAATCTATTATATTTGCTATTCATGATGTTAAACCGTGCAAAAATTGGCACACTTTCCATTTGTTTAGTTGCTCACTGTGGGCAACGACTTCCCTCTTGGAATGATAAAATATCAGTAGATTTGTATGCTTACTGCCACACTGAGGCTGTACTTAACATGTGTTCGATAGTCTGATGAATATAAAGTTCAATACAAGCCTGGTATCTGAAAAAACCTTCATGCTAAGTTCCACACACGCGATACCTTTATGACCATTTTTTATAAGATGTAAGTTTGACGCACCTTATTACTGGATGACAAAAGACTTACACTTGTGCGGAGTCAGATACTACCCTCTCAGTTTTTATTGTAGGACGTTGTTTAAGTGACTCTGAACATAGAAACTCTATCTGGCTACAAAGTGCTAGAATAAAGTATGTTCAGTAGCAAGGCACATTCCAAGCAGATGTGGATTACTTGTGGAAGAGTATCACATGTGACAGGATGTCTGCGTTTACTTTCCATTGCTCGGTCGTTTATATTCTTCATTTAAGCTTTTCAATGTGGCATTGAACAGATTGCTGTCGTTACAAAAAATTTATTGAGGTTCTGTTCAAAATATTGGACTTAAAAAGTTGAAGGGCACAGTAATCGTCCTCCCGTGATACTATGCTAAATCGTCCTGGCAGTTGATATTTTGATTTAGATGTGCCAATATTATACATGAATACTGATTCATGACCACGTTTATGGTGACGAAAGATCAAACTCCATTCTGAAAACGATTGTTCTGAAAAAGAAAGATCCTCTGTACAAACAAGGACTTCATATGCTTTGCTTCTTTCTAAAATCAACTCAGTGATGTTGCACTATCGTCTTCTTGCATCAATGGAGAACTCTCACATTAACATGCGCATGCTCTTAGAAACAAATCGCCAGTACAACTATTCGAGATCTAGATAACGCTGTGCAGTTATGACAATTTAACAGCATCTTCACAGTCACCCAACGGTACGGCGCTGTATCGATGTCTGATCAAGCTTGTAACACAAAATTAGTAGCGAAAATTCTATTGGTAAATATTTCGACGTCATCGTTTTTTTCAGAGTTAATGATGCACGTCGAATGGCCACAGCCGTTTGTCTTTGTTGCAGTCTTCACCTTCGTTATCTATCCAGTCTTGTTTTGCGGTGCAATGACTACTCGATTAGTAGAAAACTTCACGCGGTCATGCATTTGAATACAAGCCTAATTAAAAAAAAGCTGAGTAATTGATGATGCCGAGGTTGAAGAACAGTCGGATTGCAGTATATTATATCGCTGTGTACCGATGGTTCATGAGTGACAACGGCTCTGAAAAAGGCACACCTTTCGAATTGTCAGCCGCGAACAACCAACAAAATCCATTGTTCGAAAAAATGATACTAACCTCGTAAAGCTTAAAATAAAGATTAGTTTCTTAAGCTAATCTTTTCTTTTTCAAGGTTTAACATCATAAACTGAACCACTCTATAGTTTACATAAGAGCCAACTAGGAGATTTCTCAGCGACGTTCTCAGGGTATTACGGAGCTCATTTATCAGCCAATTCCACATTTAACTCGCATTTGTATCTTCCAACCAAATTAGAGCAGTTTACAGAGAAGTCAATGTGCAAGACGCAGTCATCGTGTTAACATACATACAAGAAACGAAAGTAACAGTGTACTCGCAGATTATGTTAAAATTCTGACTGTAGAAGCAGAAGTCCATAGGAAACAAGTCTCGATGAGACTACGAGGGTTCTTCGTGGAAGTTTTTCGTCAAAGGCGAAATTTGGAAGAGCCCATATTTCGATGCCAACGACATTTTCATTCACATTTGACATTCGCTCACTAAAAAGTATTGAGTTCGATATACACGAATTCTGAAAATAGAGAAAATTGTACCTTATTTAGTTACTTGCTATAGTAAACATTGCCTGGACTGCGTGTAAATTAAGCCACTTCATCGTTAATGCGGCCGTAGTAATACATGTCGTACTGTGAAGTACTCATACTGGTTTTAATCCACTAGGAAACATTTCAAAATCCCTACTTGAATCCTGACAATCAAAAACAGTCAAAGTTTTTGACGATATTGATTTGATTTTTACTCAAACCCGTATTACCTGATATTCGCAGAGACTGCAAGTGGTCCTGGCTATGTTTACTAGGCACGTAGCGCCATCCAATTTATAGTATGCTGACTACGAAAGTGGTGCAAGCATTTCTTTTTCGCTTTAGAAGCGCGAACAACTCTACAGTGTACTGATTACAAATCGGCGTGTGTTAACTGCAGTCCACCACCAATAGGGCTGTTCGCCCACCACTCCACAGCAGACATTACTGTATGCTAGTTGAGCGTCTTCGCAAAGTGCTTCAAAACAACATGCGAAAATCGCCCATCTGGTAATTGGTGGTCTCGTTCTTCGTCGATGTGTGAACGCAAGACAAATTTGAGAGGAATTCGCTAATGGCATGAATGTGATATATTATGCACGTCTTGGCAAATTTCTCCTCATTATACAACCGCTCGCTTTCGTACATACACATTATCATGTCATTGTTTCTCACTGCGGTCATATGCTCATCACTCGCTGTCAGTAGTCTCATTGTCGTTGATATTTCTCGTTGTATGACTATGCTATTATGTACATAGAGATTTAATTACCCAAGTTTGAGGTACCGTCTAAAACTCTCGCTTGGCAAATTACATTATCAGTAACTAAAATCACTACTATTATCACTGGACCGCTGTAACGATATGTGTGCTGCGTGGTGATTACAAGGGATCCTCGCTGCATACTGAATCGCGACGCTAATTCGATACCTTGGCCCAAGCTTGCCAAGCCTCGTATCCTCCGGTCTTCACAACTTGCTACTTTACTTTACTTTACTATTTGACATATTGGTTACTGCCTGACTTGCTAGAGAAAGGGACACTACTGTTGGATGCATTGGTAGACCGTTGCAATGTCGACCAGACACACGTTCAGCGACGTTCGATAAAATCGAATTCTTAGTATATACCTCAACAAATATTAAACTTGCTATAACAAACAATCACTGGTTGGTTCCATGCCCAACTCTGTTTTTGTTCTACTTTTTTTTACAGTATTCATTGAATCCCTTGCACTTGGAATATTTGTGATGAATAGCTCTCCAGCTCTCGTCATGGATTCTCAAATTATTTCAATTGAGTATCAAGTACTCTACATGGTAATTCCAACAGTTACCATTGTCGGAAATGCGCTCATCGTCTGCGTCCCATACAAGCAAAGTAAGCGATTTCTTTGATAACGCACGTCAATCAAAATATCTTCAATACATTTTTTTCTTCTCAAGTTTCTTTCCAATTCTACTTGCACATCTTTACCATCGTCTTTCTAATCTCCATCAAGCCCGTTGATTTGGAAATATTTAGATTTCTCAGAAGCATCTGCAACATGTTCATTTCGTTGATATCGGTCGGCTACATACTGCACAGTTCATCACAATGCGTTATGATCACCTCATTTAGCGTGTAAGTTCAACGCTCCTTACTAGTATGTGGTGAAGAGATCAAACGCCAAGCGTGCTATTTCTTTTGTGGTACGATCTGGAGTTATTATCAAGAACACGAAGGCTATTTGTTAGTAAATTGGTAGGGCACAGCATCTGGAGTGTGGGCTGGGTGCGACAAGTGCTCGACGCTCTACAGTTCATCAAACTTTCCCTTAGTCTTCCTTGTGGTGTGAGATTTGGCATTGTCTTGCTGAAACAACACGCGTTTTCGAAGAATCAGTGTTGAGTACCCTTCCTTCAACTCATCATAGACTCCGTCCAGCTGCTCGCAGTAGAGTTTGTCATTGATGGTGCGGCCATTCGGAACAAGTTTATAATGCAAGACACCTTCAAAATTCCATCAATTACGGATCATAACCTTTATCCAATTTCGACCTGCAACTGATGGCTGAGGTTAACCTTCTGGAAAGCAAGTTTGCTCCGATCTTGACCGGCCAGGTAGACTCACTACTCACCCGGCGTCACGATGCTTCCTCCTTCGCAGCATCTGCTGTCAAAAGTTGCCACTTCTAGAAATGGCGTATCAAAACTCGATGCTCATTTTTTTCCATCCTTATTATCTGATATCCGGATAATAAATTAAAATTTGATGCACTATAATTGGCGTTTCCTTTGGAGTTTTCTGTAGAAATATTGCTGAGATTTTCCCATAAATTCATAATATCGGATATCATGTGAAGCAGACATATAATTTGAATTTTTCGCGAGTGTTAAGAAACTTTATAAACTTTATAAAAAAAAAAGAAAACTTCAACCTGGTATTCAAATGCTTCTGTTTCAGAGACTTTGTAGAATGGTAGGTCCTCCTCCCACCCTCCCCTCCATCCCCCCTTTGCGCTTCACATCCCAACGTATCAGTAAGGACTCCTTTCTCATGATTGTTGCTGAGCATCACGTGCCTGCCCATTTCACTCGCTCCTTGAAGTCTTGTCGTGTGGTAAGGTGCGTTAAACTAAGTGCCGTCAAGCATCATTACTTTGCATTCAGGGTCCTCCCATACTTATGCAATGAGTGAAACTGGTAGAATCTACTTTCATCTTTCGTTACCCTGCTTGGAGAATTACGTCTTATTCGATGAAATCTCCGTAAAAACAACGTTCTTGAATCGAAAGGAATTTTTAGACTTCAATTAAAGCTGTAATATCAACGCTCTGAAATTTTCTTGGCGTAATCATAGTAGTAGTTCTACTTACCTTATCGCATAGTGCACGAAGAAATTCGTAGCACATTCAAAATTTACAAAAAATCCGGCCAGTAAGGAGACGTATATTTGCTCAATATTAACATTCAGAACCTTCATCATTAGTTCAATGAACGTCGTGCAGAACGAACCAAACACCGCTGTTAAACTGATGACGATAACTGAGCGATAAATTTGTTTTATATTTGTGCTATCTTTTGAGTATCCCTTGAAATCATTTTTGAGCCACGTATGTCAGTGGTCTGTCAAACAGGGGTGATTTATAGAGTCCGGTACAAGTGTTTCGATCTTGCGATCTCGTCAGTCGGGCAGTAACCCTTTCTCGCCTTTTACTAATCTCTGTGGGAGCTCCAATCCCCACACTAAGAGTTAGCGACGACGAACGCTCTACATTCTATGTCCAGTGAATAGCTCACCAAACACAGAGTGTTGTACACTCGATTGCTCGTGGCTAGTATATTCAATAGATCGTAACCTTCGTGTGTCGGGTTCTATAAGTCAGCCCTGTTCGGCAGACCACTGACATGCGTGGCTCAGAGATGATTGCAAGGTATATTTAATATTGAGCTGTGGTCTTATGAAAACACTCGAAGCGAAGGTTATGATGTATTGAATATACTAGTCACAAGCAATCGAGTGTACAACACTCTGTGTTCGGTGAGTTTTTCACTGGACATAGAATGTAAAGCGTTCGTCGTCGCTAACTCTCAATGTGGGGACTGGAGTTCCCGCAGAGATTAGCAAAAGACGAGAAAGGGTAATTGCCCGACTGACGAGATCGCAAGATCGAAACACGTGTATCGGGCTCTATAAGTCAGCCCTGTTTGACAGACCACTGACATGCGTGGCTAAAAAAAAATTGCAAGGGATATCTTTACAGGTAGCACAAATATGAAGCAAATTTATCGCTCAGTTATCGTCATCAGTTTACCAGTCGTATTTGCTTCGTTCTAGACGACGTTCATTGGACTGATGATAAGGGTTCTAAATGTTAATATTGAGCAAATATACGTCTCCTTACTTGTCGGATTTTTTGTGAATTTCGCATATGCTACGAGTTTCTTCGTGTACTATGCGATAAGCTGAGTAGATCTACTACTACGGTTATGCCACGAACATTTTAGAGCGTCGATATTGCAGCTTCAATTGAAGTCTAAAAATTCCCTTCGATTCGAGAACGTTCTTTTTACGGAGACTTCATCGAAAAAGAGGGAATTCTTGAAGTAGTATAGCGAAAGATGAAAGTAGATTCTACCAGTTTCACTCATTGCACAAGTACGGGAGGTCCTTCAATGCAAAGTAATCATGCTCCACGTTGTTTAGTTATAACGCACCTTATCGCACGGCAAGACTTCAAAGAGCGAGTGAAATGGAAAGACACATGATGATCAGCAACAATCATGACAAAGGAGTCTTTACTGATATGTTGGGATGTGAAGCGTAGGAGGGGGAACCTACCATTCTGCAAAGTCCTAAACTAGAAGCATACCGCAAAGTCCCTGGAACAGAAGCATTTAAATACCAGGTTGATGGCAAATACATTAACAGCCGCGAAAAATTCGAATTTTATGTTTGCTTCACATAGTATCGGATACCATGAATTCATCGAAAAATCTCAGGAATACTTCCATAAAAAATTCCGATGGCAACGCCAGTTATAGCGCATCAAATTTTAATTTACTCTTCGGTCATCAAATGATGACGACGGAAAAAACTGAGCTTCAAGTTTTGTACGCTATTGCTAGAAGCAACTTTTTTTGATGAAAGATGCTGCGAAGGAGAAAGCTTCGTGACGCCGGACGAGAAATGAGCCTACCTGGCCGGTCACGATCGGAGCAAACTTGCTTTCCAAAAGGTAAATCTCCGCCATCAGTTGCAGGTCGAAATGTGGAAAAAAGGCTATGATCCGTAATTGATGGAATTTTGAAGGTGTCTTGCATTCCAAACTTGTTCCAAATGGTAGCGCCATCAATGACAAATTCTACTGCGAGCAGCTGGACGGAGTCTACGATGAGTTGAAGGAAAGGTACTCAACATTGATACGTCGAAAGCACGTGCTGTTACAGCAAGACAATGCCAAATCTCACATCACAAAAAGACTGAGAAAAAGTTTGATGAATTGTAGGGCGTCGATCTCTCGCCGTAACCAGCCCAGTCCAGATGCTGTGTCGTCCGATTATGGCCTTTTTTCGCCGAAATGGAACATTTCCTGCGTGAACGCCGACTCAAGACATTTGACCAAGTTGAAGAGGCATGCCAACAATTTTTTATTCAAAGTTCGAGAAATGATATGTCAAGCAGATCCGGAAGATTGCAGAGGTGGCGGAACATCATGGATAGTGATGACCTTTATTTTGAGGAATAATTGTTGCTCTTTTTAATTGATACTGAAGAATAGTAGCGACAGATGGCTGCCACCAAGAGAATATTGAATGACTCTAAAATTGTGACAATGATAATTATAATGATGATAGCAATGATAATACTAACAAGTAACCTACAAGTAACAAATATAATAAGATAATAGTAGCAGTAATGATAATACTACTTATAATAGAGGCCACTACTCAGATAATCTCTCTATTGTTTAGTTAATGGCCTCTCAGTAACATTGCTTCAGTTTTTCAGCGAAGAATATCGTACACAATTCGATGATCATCTTTACATCATGAGCGTGAAAGAACTTTTCAAAATTAAGGATCGTAAAACAATCATCATGTGTGCGATGGCCGATCAACATTCATTGTTGCGATGGCAAAAAACATGTCAGTCTTAGAGAAGTAAACCATGAAAGACGCAGTAATCTTGCACACTTGTGTACGATTTCAGTAAATGATAGTCTGACACACTGATACCACTGAAAATATCAATAAAAACGTTCATTACATGTGTATATGCATTACTGGTGAGATATTTTGTGTAAAAGGGTCCGACTATTCAAAAGCCAACGAACGCCACCAACAATTTGATTAAAGTGCTCTCAGTCTTTCAACAACTTTCTCCCCTTATAAAGTCTAGAATTTCCTTATTATTCTACTTCTCAAAGTAATTTCAACTGTTGTGCAAGACATGTTGGTCAGAAATTGAGGTTCTGGAACAACACAGTTCTTCACGATCTGACAAAATTCAATGTCAGTGATATTGAAGAATGCCGACAGCAACACACACCACTTTTCTCACTAATTTCCAGGACTTATCAATAACTAATGGCTCTATCAACCCGCTGGGCGCGGAGTGATCTGTTTGCGGGTCACCGATTGGCGTTGTGTGCGGTGAATTGTATCGGCAATTCCGCACACAGATTTGGTTTTAAAGAGCCGATATCGTGATAAAATAGTGGAATATCATTTAAAAAGCTTCCAAGACCACAGTTTGATTGAAGAGAACGCAGATATGTTGAAATATTTTCTATGTTTCAAGAGAAAATCACAGGGACTCGAAAGAAAACAGATCTCCAGTTTAAAAAAAAAAACTTTTTATCAAGTCAACCTGTCCGAAAGTGCCTTTAACACAAAGTGGAACAGAAAACCAAGCAACAAAAACATCTGGTTCATTACCTTTCTTCTCATCCAGTAAACACAAAACGCGCACTTCCGAAAACATGTTTTGAACAGCTGCTAGTGTGCGCACAGGAGAAAAACAAAAGGTAGAATCCCTAAGCTTAGCGCGAAAATTAGCCATTTCTAATGGCTACGAACAGTAGGAGCTCCTCAGGTTAGATTTAGAGGAAGTTCGACGCCCCTAAATAAAGTAACAGGGACAGTAACAAATATAATAATCTTGGTTCATTACCTTTCTTTTCATCCAGTAAACACAAAACACGCACTAGTGAAAAACATGTTCTAGACAGCTACTTGTGTGTGCACAGGAGAAAAACAAAAGATAGAATCCCTAAGCTTAGCGCGAAAATTAGCCATTTCTAATGGCTACGAAACAGTAGGAGCTCCTCAGATTAGATTTAGAGGAAGTTCGACGCCCCTAAATAAAAAGTCTGACGGGAATGAGGTTCCATTCATCCTGACCATCATTTCTAACGAAATAAATACAATTAGTAAACGCTGCCTGAACAGCAAGTTTGGATAATTCGGTAGCAATATTCGAGATACCTTAAATACACTAGAGCGCCGATTAATTCGCAACCGATTGTACGACCGCCTCGGCGAAACAAAAAAGTGCCAAGATTGGGCAGAGACGGCGACTGCATGAGACCTGCTACAATATACCTAATGTCCTGTCGGACACGCGGGAACGAATACATTGGCCAAACGGGTAGACCACTGTGCATTCGTGTAAAAGAGTACTTAAGTGGGAAATGTAACATCGGCCCAAAATGCCCACTAGGCACGCATAGGAAACAAAAACATAAATTTGATACCTCGTACTCCGTACTGCATCGGTAGTGCAACGGTTAGCATACGCTCCCGGAAAAAGTGTGATCTGGGTTCGAATCCCGGCTGACACAAACGTTTTTGCACAGTTACTCCACATATTGGGTATACTATAAGATCGTACCACTGCAAGTGGCAGTCAAAATAGAAAGAATTTAGATAAATTTGATAATCACACATTATCATGCGCTATCATCATGAACAGTGTTTCCATATTCCTGCACTGAAGTAGAGTTCAGTGTGAGGCGTGGGCCACCGATGAAGAGGTCGATACCCCTGAAACGTACGATGACTCTGACATGTCAACCTCGGTAAGGCTTTGAACATTCTCGCAGACAATAAACGAGTAAATCTTAAAGTCAAATTCACTATCGTCAAATAGGAATCTGAAACATTTGCGCGTAAAATTTTGGAAGCCTTCTGGATACACAGAAAAGGTCCAAAAATGAACCGCAAACAGGAGTACCTCGTAACCATGCGTAACCTCGCACCATACCTCAGGCTAATCTTCCCGGCCTGAGCCAGGCACAGTCTCACTTATACACTGACTTTAAGCGACTGATTTCCAATGAATAATGAAGGACCTAAAACGTTCAACAGTGAATGTTCTAAATAGGATCTCACTATGCGATCCATAATTTTTTCTAACGTTTTTTGCGGGTGGATTGCAAATCAGTTCTGACCTTTTCAACGCTGTGAAGAAGGCGAGTTTCATCAAATCGTTAGCCACTGCATTATGTAGCTGTGCGCGCTCTACTGCATTACTATACTGTGTTATTGTACTGCATTACTATATTCAATGATTACTCTCACCAATTTCGGAGCAGCTTATCAGGAAAAAAACCTCCAATTATTTTAGCTTCTTGTTTTAGCTTTGTAGACATTTGACTATACGAGAAACGCTGATTCAAATACTGAGTTTCAGTTTGCTGAGAGGCTTTCGCAGTACGTTTTAGCAACGAACAACCATCTGGACCTTCCAACTTCACAGCAAATTTACTGGTACTTCTTTGAAAAGATCTCGATTCAAAGCAATCCGTCAGCATGAAAAGATAAAATATTGTTTAACGGCTTTTGTGAGCGCATTTTAGTAACAGGACGGCCCAGCTCCCTTAAAAATCTACACTCTCAGTATGAAAGCTACTTCTGTAGGGTGACAGCGCAGTGCTACGTAATGCACATAAAATCGGTGCATCTGTCCGGTGCCAAAAGTCGCCAGGATAAATATGTTCATAGTAAGAGAATAAATGGATAGTAAAAAGAAACAAAGTTAGTTTTGTTGTTCTATAAAGGTTCTACCTCATGATGCAGACTAGTGATGGGAAAATTCGATTAAAAGGTATTGATGAAGTGGCATTGCATGTAGTGTGCAGCATAATCTTGACAAAATTTTCACTGTATTGCAACTTCCAGTCCCTATGGTGACTTTTGGGCATCGTGTGAAATGAGAAGGTATCAAAATCGAGAGAACGATGCCGTTACATTTGATTTTAGAAATACAAACTGGTCATGTATTTGATCACTTTATAATTCATGTGCGCTAACAAATAGAGACGATTTGTTGTTGACATTACAAATGAAAGATAAATATCAGTGAAATGATAGATATGGATAGAAAAGTTTGATGATGTCCAGTAAGAGCTCAAAATATGACCTTTTCGTATTAGGTTTTTCTCTTCAAATTTATGGTTTTCTAGAGGGAATAGTGACGTTGTCTTACAATCTATAACATTATAAGAATATCTTCTACCACATTCTATCAAAAGTAGCCATGAAATCTCCTTTTCTGGCGATAAAAATCAAATTTCATTGGAGGACTGCATCACTTTGATGGTAACGCTACCGCACCCGTGCAAAACTGGAAATCAGCGTCAAACCCAACGGGTTGGACCAGTGTCTTGGTTTTAATTTTTTTTTTGCAGCCAAATCCGAGATTTTTACAATACAATTTTTTCAAACACTGACACTGACATTTCGGCGGTTTCGCCTTCTTCACATTCTAGAAAGACCAGGTTGCGCACAACTTAGATAGCCAAACACCTCCACTACTTCGTCAGAAAAAACCATCAAAACTACATTCCAGTTGCATCAAGCTCAAAGCAGCATTCAATGCTTTCACCGCATCTCAAAATTGTTTCAGTGAAGTGTTCAAGTGGAGGCCAACTGGGCAGAGATCACAGGGGCTCGTAATAGACTTCCTTCATCAAAATAACTAACTAGCTTGTATACTATCTTCTTCGATCGACTGTTTATAATGAACCTCGTTAAAACCTTCGTATATAGTCTTCCAGAATGCTCATAGCCGTCTTTTCAAGTTCGACGTTGCTTACATTCATCCGCAGCAACAGCTCGCCAGACACGCGTCCTTCGGCGTTCTCGCCATCATCAGTGCCATTTTTCTCGGCTTTTCGCCCTCCTCCTCCTCCTGTCTTATATACTGTCTCATGTCACGTATGATTACGAGGCATACTCCTTGTGCTTCATGTTTGGATTGATAATGCTTATTCAGAACCCTTCCAAAATCTTACGCGCTGGAGTTTTATGCTCCTGTGTGAGGACTGTAGTGACTTCTACTTCAAAATCCTCTCTCCGTTATGCGTCTGTGCCCTAGACAATCCCAGAGGTGCTCCTGGTCTAGCTTTATGCTCGCCGTGTAGAAGTTGTTTTATGCGGACACTGATTGGCCTAGTTCGCCGATATATTTTTCGTCGCGCTTCACAAGAGATTAGGTAAACAGTGATCATGCAGTCACCTCTACCGTCAAGACAAATTTTGTATCCTTGCGTTATACATAAACGGTCATATAAGCGATTGAAAACTAGTTGGCGCCTCAGAGTATTCAGTGCTATTTCAATGAGTGTTACCGAATTCTCTGAAACTGCCACTTTTCAAACAATGTTTCCTAGCTACACCTACTTTGTTTGAAAAAAAAGAAGATGAACGGGACCTTGCTGTCGTTGAAAATCGTTTAGGCACGCGCCATTTCCTCTGCACTTATAGCGAGGAGCTAAAATATCATAGCCATTAGAAATTGCTTTTTCTCGAGCCAGTTTCAGGAATTTTAACGTCTTTCTCTTGCTGTACACACGATAGCTGCTTTTCGCACATAATCGCTCTCTGGCCCAATAAGAGAAAAATTTATCAAAGAATTTTGTAGATCGCCGAGGTTTATAGATAGTTGGTCATGGTAGCCAGTGTCTTAGCTGTTGAATCTCTAGGTTGTCGGAGAAATAGTTAATGCAAATCAGAGGGTGGGTAATGAGGCATCGATTAACGACAAGTCTTGCTATTCGTTTTAGGTTCAAGGTGAAAGCCTCATTCGTATTTCGCGATCCATTACTCCATTATCGATACGTAGATAGATATTTGTCATTTGCTCCATACAAGAGAAGTTAGACGAATAACTTGAAATGTCAGGTGAACATTCAAAGCATAATAAGATTGATGATAAAAGCTCACAGAGAAGTGGCTTCTACTTTTATATGTATCAAATACACTCCTTCGAAAATGATTTCAGCACAAAATGGTTTCAAAAACGGGCAACAAAAACATACTAGCACACCAATTTTGTCCTCGTACCTCACGCACGAAAAAGCAGAAAACAATGGTCAAACACTGTAAATTTGCACATAGTGAAATACGTCACAAATTGATTCAGATCCACCTGTACGCCCGTCTCTGTGGAACAAGTAATTGTGTGATAGTTCTAGCGGTGGTTAGGGAAACTGCTTGCGTTCAGGTGTAATATATTCGATCTTTGTAACACATGTGCTGATTATTACACAGGCAAAAAGAGTAGACCATTTCATGTCCTCACAAAAGAACACTTGTACGAAAAGCTAAAAATCTCACAAGAACCCTTCTAGGTATACATGGAACAGAAAAACATGACGGTGAAGACTCCGGGGTGGTAGTTAAGATACTTGGGGATGAGTGAAAAACGTCGGCACGACCCCCTGACGGCTTAAGGACAGTTTACGTGGGTCCAGTTATCGTTGAAAGAGATAAACTTTGAAATAGAGTTTAAAGGAGCCAAAATAACGAAGCACATTATACTTCATCTCAAAACGACTCTTTGATTCAAGTAACAATGCGTCATTATCAAGCATCAGCTGGGCCTTTGTCCCATATGATCTTTTGGTCTGGGAACAGTTATAAAAGTTACTTTACACGAATAGTATAAGTAGGTTTAAACCTGACAAAACGAGAGTTTTTCTTGAACAAAGTGACATTCGTAGATACTATAGGAATTGTCAAGACCTTTGGTTGAAAACGGCTCGACTGAAAAACCTCATTCAGCAGTGCCCACATATACTATTAGAATATTACGCAAGTCTTAGAAGAATGACTCTTTATTGGCAGCGCCGAGGTTAGAGAGAAGTTTTCAAAGTATTACTGGCTAACTAATAATAACACCAACTATTGTAGGGATGGATTGCTTGATGAAAACCATAATATTTTCAACGAGCAATCGGTATAGTGTCGCAAGTGAGGTTCTTTTCGAGCGCTGCTCCATTGGAGAATATTCCACATGAACGACAACTGAGGTAAAGACACTAAAACATCAAAAGAAAGTCAATTTTATCAAAATCGCACTATTTGCAACGAAGAAATTCTAGGAATTTTCATCAAAGAGATCTCCAAAGATAGAAAGCCAATACCAGAAAGGCAGAATTGCTGACATTTCTTTGAACACTGTGAATGAGATATAGCTAAATATTTTCTGAGCTTCCCAACGGTAATAAACGGAACCACAGCTGGGATGTTCCAAGTACCTCAAGCATTCAATAGACAAAAACAAAAATATCGTAGAGATCATAGCTACCACATTCCACGTGATCATCTCTACGTACAATAAGAAGAAAGAAGGATGATTGAGCACTATATTAGGCGAATGTCATATTCTTAATGACGCACGATAAACTTAAAGTGACGCGTAGCGATTCAAAAGAAACTAGAACTATATAAGTATGACATTTCGAGGATTTGACCTATATACAATCATAATCTTTGTTCCGCCATGATTTTAGACGTTCTTGCGATTTTTCTTCCTGGAACTGGCAGAATGTTAAATCTAATTCATGACGACATAGTTCGAATAGCTGCCGGAACCTGTAAAATAATATGATAAATATAATACGTCTTATAGATGATAGTTAGGAGAAAAAAATTTGGCATTGATCAATCTCTCAAAACCACTTCATGCATTCGATCTTATTGGCAGTATCGCATAGTTGACTGAATGTTTATCTGGTATATAAAATAGCCAGTAATGATCAACCGATATATAAAGCTCTTTCCCCTCGGATATGTTTGATACTAAACAACCTATAGCAAAAAGTGAAGCGCAAAAACTTGTGGTCGAAACAAAGACCACATGAGTATTGCAAAAGCCTCTAGCCATTGTTGTATTGCTGTATTGTTGTATTACTTTGCTAATATTCAATAAATAATATCAATCACCTCAGAACGGCTTAACAGAAAAAAAATGCGTGTCTAAATAATTTTATAGAAGAAAAATGATACACCTTCTTTCAACAGCTTCCTTCGTAAACAGATTTTGGAGTGTGTTAGCAGAACAATCTGATTTCACTAGTAGAGCCCAGTCCAACAAATGGAAATCTTCGCTTAAATAAAAACTGTAATGTTTCACAGAAACGACTAAAGCAAAATAACAAAAGCTATGGAAGTAATGCTATCCGTATTCTGTAGCTATCAAGTTTAATTCAACATAACATCACCTACCGAAATGCGGTGAAAAATCGCACGGTTTTGTTGAATACCTTAAACTGTTGAGCAAAATATCCTACCTAAATATACAATTCAATAGCACAGGTATGCAAAAATAATCGCAAGAATTTTTGAAGCAACTCATAACCAATATTGATAGTATTTTTAGTGCATTTCGCACTGTTATGATGTTTTGTATATTCCTAAGAGAATTGAGTGGTGAGCAAAAACACGACCTCAGGCGGGAACCAAACCCACGTTTCATCCTATCCGGGGACGCGTGCTCTACCACTACACCACTGAGGCACGTTTGTCAGACCACTCATTCTTCAACATCTCAATGTTAGCTATCAGCCACCAACCTTTGACAGGTTTGGTCGGTCTCTTAGGAATATGCAACTCATAGCTTTTTTCCAGATGTGAACACATCAAAGTGTATTTGATGTTCGAAGAAAATCTTACATTTCAGACTTAAATTCAAAAAACGTCACTTCTTTCTACTTTAACAAACTCTAATGATCCAAAATCATATAAATTATAGCTACTTTGTCATGTCGTCCCTTCGCTGTCGCGCATCTTTAGATTGGAAAGGTTTTCGGTTTTTGGGTGCAGTTATAGATTCTCCAGGTATTTTGAATCACCCCTTCTAGATATTTCGGTGCTTCTATTACAGAGTAGTTATCGGTCTTTCTGCATCAAAGCGGACCGGCTTAATTCAGACAAGTCCTCTACACCTCTTCTTCAGATTCTGAGTCTTTTGACCCAATGATACGCACGACGTCTTGATGGGTAGCCTGGAAAATCCCTTCACGACATTGTTTTACTGAGCTTTTAAACGGAACAGTGTGACGATTGACTGTGCTGAAGAATAAACTTCTCTAGTATACTGAAGTAAGACACACAATAGCGGTTTTCAATGAAGAAGAGGCGGTAAACCACCATATACGGGAAACACAGTTGATAACAGTTGCAAATCTTAACAAAAAAAAAGGGAACAAACTGACCAAGAGACAAAACTAACCTCAGGAATAGTTATTAGCCAAAATTGTGGTGCATTCCTTTTTCGGTAACCTTCTTGCTCGAAAAATAATTTTTTCCTTTCGAAGGCCTCGTGAAGATGTAAAAGAACACTGGAATTACAATTTGCTTGTTTGGTGAAAGATAATGCACCAATCTGTCGCCCTCTTCTTCCTGAATTTCATTTCATCGCGAGAACTTTTTCATGATGTGGCCGCTAAGCCGATCAAACAACAGCTGGAATTAATTTAGGTATAAAGACGATGCTTTCTATCTAAAACTGTGGAAATCAATTTTCTGTGTTTATCGATGAGCTGACACCAGGTTTTCATTACGACTAACGCTTGGGTGGTATCGCCTTCATAAGGGCCATAATGTCTATAGGTGTGTCTACAAGATGTTCTTACGATGTTGATCATCACAGTTGTCACATCGAGACGAATCGAGTGAAGTGGATCACTACACAAAGAAAGTAATGCCCTTATTACTGCCTTTTCATACAGAACTCCAGCCATGTTTGAGTGATCTAACATCATTCGGCAACTCTGCAGAACGATCCTTAGGTGGTAGTCAACCGTATTATTATCATCTCGCCTAGGATCACAACTACCCGCAGAAGTCGGGTCAGTATTCGCTGACATGAACGAAAGTAAACTTGAATTACGACTTTTATTAACCTCGGCGTGGATATTTAACACTGTGTGTTTATTTATGAACTGACACGGTGTTTTGTCAGCTAATACTGCAGGATGGGCTGTCACCAAAGGAGCAAGTGATATATGAGACTTGCCCAAGGACCGTCCTGTGTCCAGAAAAACTGCTGAATGATGCTAGACCACTTCAACATGGCTGGAGCCCTGTATAAAAGGGCAACGCTGAGGACGCTAGTTCAATCGCGAAGTGATACTCAAATCGTTTTGATGCACGACTATGAAGATCAACATCGCAAGAATAACTGCTGTGGAAACTTGACTCAGGTCATCGTGGCTCTGATGAAGGATGACGACAATACAATGATTGAGTTTAGACGAGAAAAGCTTGGGGAGAACTGGTTCCCATTTTTGGACGTTCAAATAGACCTTTTTGGAAAAATCACAAAACAAAATGGTCTCGTAAACCAAGTAATCAAAATATCATAGTGCATTACCTTTCTTCTCACTCCTCACACACAAAAAGATCACTTGTTTGGAACATGTACCGAACGGTAGCAGGGTTTGTGCGGGAAGGGAGGAGGAGGAGAGCGAGGAGTCAGTGCGATTGGCACGACAACTAACCAACTCAAATGGCTACGAAAGCGCAGCCACTGAAGTAAGGTCAATAAGAAAAGGTAAGCCCCATAGCATTAATAATGGAAATATTGTTGTTCCAAGCCCAGATGGGAAGGTACCTTTGAAATTCCTTCCATAACGAACGAAGTGTGCGCTGTTGTCAAAAGGTGTCTGAAAAGCAGTGGTCTGAAAATTTCTGCAAATATTGTAAATTTACCACCCAATACATTACGTCACCATTTAGTCCGATTGTACGACCGCCTATGTAAGACTGACCTTGCGCGGTATGCCCTAATGGTAGAGATGGGGACCGCTGAGTTCAAGTACAATACCAGATCTCTTGTACGACATGTGGTGAAGGAGTTATTGGCGATACGGGAAGACCACTTTGAGTCCGCATTAAAGAACACCTAGACGGGAAGTCCAACAGTCGAACATGTAAGCCTCTATGTGCCCATAGGGTAGAAAAGCACAGCGATAAGGATTTTGATGTAGTAGTAAGGATCTTAAGGTAAGAATCCAAAACGTCAGCGCAAAAAACTCCTGAGGCCATTTAGATAAATCGCAAAAGTCCAAGAATGAATGGAAGGGGAGAGTGCCTAAGGATGGCAAATGATGTGGCGCCTTATCTCATATTCATTCTCTAATCATAGTAAGGTTCAATTCTCACAGTGTGTCACTTGGTACCGGTGATCTCTCCTACATAATTGTTAAAAAGATGGGGCTTTTCTATTATAACCAGACTGTCGGATTGTTTTGCATTAGATTCTTAGTACATACAAATATTGCCCCAATAATCACATATGTTATGTTATAGTACGTTTAGGCTCTGACGAAGGCTGTGTCGCCGGAACGTTTGACATCGAATTTTAGAAATAAAATACCAACTTCGTGCAACATTTAATTGAAGAAAAGGACATTTAGTAAGAAAGTAATACTGCCGTAACATCAGCGATAATAAAAATTAGAGACCTTGCGTCAATTCATCAGTAAACACAGGATAATGGTCATCCACACTGAGGCTCGAAGAAAGTTGGAAAACACGGTTTACTACGGAAAACTCTATCAAAGCATTGCTTCATTCAAGATTTCCGGTTCTGACAGTCGGAAAAATACTTGGGCTGAAACGAATTTCCAGAGCTTGAAAAACGTTTAAATCGAATGCCACTGAATACGACCTTTGGAAAAAGGTGGAAAAAATGTGTATGCTTTTCCTGCTGTCACCTCCAACTGATGGTGAGTAATCGAAGTCACAGTGGACTAGGTAACTGAATGAATGCATGAAAGGTACGAGCCTTAGCTTCTTTGTCAGCACTTCCTTCATAATCAGTCTGACGATGATGTGATGATCGTCTCGGCGCGAGGCTGAATCCCAGCTCCCGGCACACTCCGGCAGTCAGAAGTCCTATGAAACGCCATAGGCAGGGTATTCTCAAGATTGCAGGGAAACGTGCCAGACCATTATTCTAGGACGTTCAAGAAGACGAAATACGTGTTGAATGGTAGAAGTACTGGGATCCGCACAGCGGAAAGAAAAAGAAAAAAGAGAACCTGTGGGAAGGATCAAATGAGGTACTAAAAAGTCAAACCCCGTCCATTTAGAAATGTCAGAATTGTTCGGAACGTACACTCGAACTTGTCCTTTCCCTAACTATGCTCGACGAGACCTTAGCTCTTGACAGCTTCAATCTCAGTTGCTTTTTTGAATGAAAATGTCTGATTTGTTCAACTCAGTTAACGTTGATAATGCTGGATGTAAACCCCTGCTCATGTACGCGGCAGTTCAACCTAAAATACCCAGTAACATCCTCCACTCACGATGAGTTGCTGACTATCATGAGTAGTTTATTTCATTTGAGTATTAAGATCAGACGATCAAGCCTTTGTCAGAAGGATAAAATTGAGGCTGATTGTATTAATAGACGCAAATAAAAACTTACCATATGGTTCGACCAGCAGCGTCGACCGCGTCATTCTTTAAGTAGACAATGAGATCATGACCCCAAGCCAACACACAATGGCGAATATCCAGTTCTTCATAGGAACAACGATTAATGATTGCAATCATGTCCCTAAATTTGCGGAATCTTTTGAACATAAAGACATCAGCCGCTTGAGCTTGAAGGCTTGACAGCAACCAGTTCAAGAATGAAAGAGAATGAAAGACTCTGAAAAACAAACTCGACTCCTTGAGTTGTAGAGAAACGTTCTAGCAACGCGTTGGATAGTTTCAACATCTCTACATGCATCAGTAAACTATCGCTGAGGAATAGTATTCCTAGAAATATTCAGCTTAAGATATATGATATATGATATATATGATATATATATATATATATATATATATATATATATATATATATATATATATATGAACGCTTGAAATACTGATTTGTCCGATTGCTCCACCAAACATTCAAGGTAAAGCTCTCAGTTTATTTGAATAAATTCTCTAAAAAATTCTAAATAATTAACAAACAATATAACAAATTAGTTCAAAAATTTCTTCAGATAGTTTGAGAACAATGAAAGAAGACTGATAAAAATAAAGATTTGCTGAAGCCTTAAAGTTACTTTAATACAAATTCCTCATAAAAAATTGGGCTTTTCAATGACATTTATGAAACTGAAAAGGATAAAGCTCTCGGGATTGATCAATTCCTGAGAGAGTGTCATGCAATCGTGTTTAATCTCTCACTTCGTTTGCGGTACCTGAATGCATATCTGGCCTTTAATGAATCGCGCAGGCCTCCACTGAATCGACTCAGTGTTGCTTATCCTCCCAGACAAGTCTGGGACAAGTCGAGAATTAGTCCTAAGATATTCCCATCAATTTACGATAACAGATACTGGGTGTAACAAACATAAAATCTGGATTTTTCGCGAGTGTTAAAGAACTTTTTCCTCAACCTAGTACTATTACTAATTATCGGAGTTCTGCTATAAACTCAACAACATCACTACAGGCCTTTCCATATCAAAACATAGTTTCTAGCATTACTGCAGCATACCTTCGCCATCCCTTCCAGTATACCTAGAACTCTTCGGGGTATTCTTTCAACTGTTCTACTTAACACCTCTAAAAATGATGAAGGTTAGAGCGTGAAACGTTTACTACTTTCTGTTGGAGGTGACTGAACGCATATCTGGTTCGAACAGTTACTCACGCTGGCCTATCGTAGCAAAAAACTGCGCCTTGAGTGTTTTCTTCAGACAGCGCTCAAATTTCAAAATGCCTGATGATTATTATTGAGCCGCTATATAGACCACAATGCACATGCTTCAAACTTGACAGCGTCGTCAGTTGAGCGATATCCTTCGACTTAGCCAATCCTCTCAGGGATGGTCCGTTATCCCGTATGATATTTCAAAATTCCAGCCAAGAGTAATCGAGTGTAGAGCACTGCCGATCTAAAAACTTATTTCAATTGATGCAACGTGTGAATTGTACGTCGTTGCCTACTCTATATAATGGAGTAAGGGAAACCCCCGAGAGAACTGGCTAAGAGGAAAGGAGGCTGTCAAATCCAAAACACGTGTACAGGGTTCCATAAGTCGCCCATATACAGACCACATGCACGATTAAAAAATAAGAATTATCAAGCATGTAGAAAAAAGCCTTTATGCTCCAAGATAAGTCGGGTATCAATTCAACGAATTATGGAAAGCTTAATAAGTCCGGCGAGTCAGAGTGAGTGAGAATTCTCAGAATCACATAATTACAGAACATTCTGAGAAGTCGTTTACAAGTAAACAGAAACACGACCCACCTGTTACGCGCCTTGCGCGTTCCAGATGACGAGGTACACTGATTCCACTTCTATTCTGACGATTTGAAAGCATGTCGTAGCGAAAATACTTTAACATAAACAGTCGCTGTTCCTCTGGCTAGAAATGTCATCATCGAATATATTATGGAGGTAACAACTCCACCATTTTCGAAATAACCCAAATTCATAAGAGTACAATGAGTCTCTGATGTTTGGTCTAATTCTCTCTACTATGCAGCCATTCTTGGAGAAAATAGGTTTATTAATGTTATCCGAGAACAAATGAGAAAAAAACGACATCCTTCGCTTAGCAAAAACTTCTCAAAATGGTGTTACTAATCATTCAAAAGTTGAGTCTCTGACTAATGCGCTACGTGTTTCCATTTGAAAAAGCCTTTTCATGATGCCGGAACGAAAAAAAAACCTCTGAATACTTATCCATTGTATGGCGACAAATTAAGATTCTGCCCCCTTTGCTGGACAAAAACTTTTCATAAGTGTTAGCAATCATTCAAAACCTCAAATCTCTGGCAACTGTGGTGGATTTTGAAAAACCTTTTCATAACGCTTCCGCAGGACCGAGCTCATTCTTTGAACTATTAAAATCATTCGATAGCATGAGATTCAACGATTCCGCTGTCAACGATTCTGCTGCTATGCTTATTTTCTTGAAAGACCGTTTCATTGCCGGCTGTTTTCCAGCAAACCTGAGGGTAACGGCCGTTGATGGCCGCAGATTCGATGCGTGGTTCGCTATCGATCAGTCAAAATACGTCGGCGGGTCACATGTAAATTGCGACTTTTGTCATTCGATTAGGAATTTCATCTCCGCTTCGGAAGAATTCCCACATAAAACGGATAACTGCGGTACTATAAGATCTCCTCCACTCGTTCATGTGATTTCGTGCTTCCAACAAAGTAATACTAAAATAGCGCGACGAACGTATTTTATAATTATATTTTGGATTTAGCGTTATAAAAGGGTCTTTTAAGAAAACGGTTAAGCATAGTAGCAAGAAATTCAAGTTTTCGAATGATCACTAACATTCTCATGAAAAGTTTTTGCCCAGCAAAAGTGGTCGAATCTCTATTGTCGCCTTATAATGAAAAAAAAAACTAACATTTGTGCTTCACACATGCGAATTTCTATCAGGACAAATCTGCTTCTTAGAACTTCGAGTAATCATTCGATAGCGTAAGTTTTCACGTCTAAATCGTTTTTATTTTCTAGAATAACTGTTTCAATGTAGTGTAGCACGAAAAACAAGATTGAGTTTTATAAACGCGAGCTATTTTTTAGCCAATGTGTGGGCTGAGCTTAGGCAGGAGGGATGCTAGATGTGGATTCCATACGGCAATCAATCGATCGCGTCGACGCGTTACACGTGTAGAGTGCAATTTTGTTGTTTGATTCAAGATTTCTCCTCCGCTTCAAAACATGCTACTCATAAACCGTAAGGACCTACTACTGCAAGATTTCCTCTACTCGTTCTGTTCCCCTTGGGCTTTCAGCAAACAGTTGAAGCGCAGCGACAGGTGAGACTTAATTTTATTTTGAATGCTAGAGTTTCATAAAAGAATTCATTGGAAAAAGGATCAAGTAGCGCACTGCCACAGATTCAAGCTTTTGAATGATTACTAACGCACTTACGAAAAGTTCTTGTTCAACAAGAGAGACAGTTTTTACATTAGTTACCGGATAACATTGAAAAACCAAAAATAAGATCTTGCTGATTCCTTTCATTGATGGCGTTCAAACAATAGCAAAGTAAAGCTTCCAAGGCCGAGATGGCTGTTTGATTACATCGAAGATTGAAATTTATAACTTTTCGATTTGAACTGCTTTTTTATTCTTCGAACAAGAGCAACTCAATTAGAATTATATCAATTGTATTAGTTAGATGATATATAAGCAAAATTCATCACGACCACTGCGCGAAATCTTGCGAGGTCAGCAATCTCCGCCGCTGCTATTCCTGGATGAGCAGGAAGCCGTATTCCATCCGCTAAATTTGATTCCACTATGTCAGCGACCAAAAATGATCGAGGATGACTGAAACAGAATAAATTTATCGAAACGTTTTAGAAGTTACTGTAAGTACTCATTTGAATTCAACGACAAGGTTCCAGGAAAAGCGACAGTGTTCAATTTTCGATGAATACCACTATTTTTTCTCAACCAGAGAATTCAAAGACTTGAAAGCGTCTAAAGCTTGAGAAGAAGATATCACCATATAGTATTGAGAATATATCTACTCTTTTACTTTTACATGATCTAACATCACATACTGTGCAATTTTCAGCATAACCTGCTGTTGGGGTCAATATGTTCAATGTTCATCATATTAAGCACGAGAAAAGTAATAGCTAAATGTAATCGAAGCCATAAATGAGCTTGACCACCTTTGTTGATGACAGTTTCAAAGAAAGAATTATATGCGAAAAGTAATAGAATATTTACGATATGTCATTAATTGAGTATCTAAGCGATGAAGTTCACTATAAGATAAAATTTGTGCTTGAAAAAAAATAACCAATTTTCATTCACCATGACCCATTCTTACACCCTCTATTACGGATCTCAAAAGATCTTATGTTCGGTCCACTTCCTCACGTTCATTATCCACAATGTACTTGAACCACTGCGTGTGGGTACGGTTGATGCTTGAAAATTTCCCTCTAGCGATGAATGTCGATAAATGCTGGTCAAACTCATTGTCCCCGGAGTTTCGAGATAGCCAGGCTTAAACGTTTCAACTTAAGCAGGAGACAGTGAACCTTTACAAGTCCGGCAAAACTTTTCTGAAACAGTAATGACCCCCATGCAAGTTCGAACCAGCACCATGCATGTGACGAACGTCATTACTACCACTGCACTACCAGCCTTTGCACAGTATATATTACTTTATTTCATCCAACCTGTATCACAGTTCTTCTTCTACATTACGCATCGCAGTACTTCTAACATTTGATTCGTCTCCTTGCTTTCTTGAGGATTACATCTTCTTCACGAACGTTATAGAATACTAATCGAGCACGCCTTCGTGGATTCTCAAGGATATCCAGGCTGGTGTTCCGCAGAGCATTCGTCATTGATTGCCGGAGAAACGTTGGGAGTCTGGGAGATCTCCTTCACAAAGATCGTCGAATATTGGACAAACATGTTTCCTTGCAAGCTTGTGGACAGCTAAATGTGGCGTTTCTTAGGGCGTTCATATCTGACTGCCGGAGAGTGTTGGGGGTAGGGTTTCAAGCCACGCCTAACACGACCAGTCACTTCCTCACATGCTCCGTTTGCATAATGATAGGTTGTGTAGAACGTTCGTGCCATTTTGGCTTTTCAATATGACTTTTGCATTTAAACTGCATCACTTTGGTACCTTTCAACTGCGCAATTTCTATAGACCTCTCTATACTTGCCTCAAGATGAAGCTGCCTTGGGAAAAAAATTGGCTTGCTACTCATGCACGAATGGCGCGAAAAGAAAATGCTAATGAACCAGCGCGCAAGATTAATGGAGTTTGGGTCGATGTACGGTTGAAAAAAGGACGGTTTTTGGGCTTCGGCCAATTCATATTGCACGCATTTTGAATTCTTCCAGACCTTAACCAGTTCATACAGAATTCTGGCAATGGTTCCGAAGCAACAATCAAATTCTTCGGTTAGCATTCGGCATATCATTAAGCGATTCTCCTTAACCATAGAAGGACACCTTGACTATCAACTTTCTGTTGACGGCCCAAAAACGATGGACGGCCCGAGAGCGATTGATCCTCCGAAAAAAACCTCTCGAGCTTTAAACTTCGCAAACCACTTCCTCGTCGTCCTTTTTGCAACCGTACCATCTCCCCAAGCTCCATTAAATTTTGCGTGGGGCTTCCCCAGCATTTTCTCCTACGTGCCATTCGTGTGCGAGTAGCAAGCGAACTTGTTCCCAAGACAGCCCCATCGTAGAGCAAGTATAGGCAAGTTGTACATCAAAATGTTCACAAGGAAATGCACAATTGAACGATACGAAATTCATGCAAATTCGTGCAAAAATTCATATTATAAAACCAAAACGGCACAAACTATTTACATAACCCATTATATCGAAAGACAAAATACTTTCGAAAACATTATTGACTACTAAATACATACGGAGCTAAGTTGATGTACCCATATTCCAGATACAGGCATTGAAAAAGATACACGAGCAGAATTCGATCACATAAAACAGAGGAAGGATCTACAAACTGTAAGGGCATATTCATGAGTAACCTTTCCTAAATGTTCATGAAATGTAATCAGTTTGACGGACGACAATAGAATAAGTCACAGCATGTTTCCTGATGATATAACAAATTCTGGTTAGCTTTGCCAATTGTGTTAGCTGGACCAATAACACTGTGAAATTATATGAAAAATAGAAGTTGAATAAATGCTGAATGAGGCCTGTTCAAAATCCATTATAAGGGATTCCAAGCATTTACTCGAAAACATCAAATCACAACAGGAACTTGGAAACATAACCTTTGAATTTGAATTTAATCGACTCACTAGCGCAAATATTCCTTCTCAACATTGATTCCAACATATCTTGATGATAAATCTCTAATGTATTTATCCGGATTATGGGAATGTGACGCCGCTATCGGTTGATATCGAGTCTAAAATCCAACAAAATTAAAAAATTTTTTTCGAATAATTCAAAAAGAATAGGTGAAAATTAAGAAGATAGGAAGAAAATTACAGAGTGCATAAAAAAACCGTAAAGGATAAAAAAACATGATAAGCTGTATTTGTTACCATATAGTTGCGGATGATTGGATGTCCATCAACGAGAGTGCAATTCTGGAATGAAAAAAAATGAGTTTGAATAAATAAAAACCCCTATGCAGCTTTCTTAGAAGCGTACTACTATGCTGAAACGATTTTCTGCTAAATCCTTGGTTTTTTGTAAGACAAAGGCGAGGATGTTATAAATGGATGTATTCGACAGGATGTTGCTTCGGCGCTTTCGGCTTTTTTCAGAGCTTGAAGGGATCACATTGTCCACAACCCAGTCGGCCAAACAACTCCATCTGTTTTACAGAAAAATCACCAAAACTAAATTTCAGTCGCATCAACGCGCAAGACAACTTTGCAACATACCTATCGAATTTTGTGAGTTCTCCACTGAATTGTCCAAGTGGAAACTGAGCTTGCAGAGATCAAATGGACCGTGAAGCACGTAGCAATTTGAATAATAGTCCTATATACTGTGCCATAAGGTGGGCCGGACACGTGATGCGCTTCAACGACAACCGATGGACGAAAGCCGTTACCGACTGGATTCCTCGGGACGTCAAGCGCTCTAAAGGAAGATCACTGACCCGTTGGTCCGATTTCTTCACGAAAGCGATAGAAGAAAGATATGATGCCAGCGAATCCCTAGAGCGAGGAGGACCCACTGGGCTAATCTTGCACGCGATAGGGAAAAATGGAAGAGTTGCTGGTACCCGCTCGAGTCACTCGACGATCAACGAGACGACAGGTGATATTGTGCCATATCATGTGTGACAACGAAGCATTCTACCCTGCGGATCGTGCTTCGATTTTTGGTGTTTATACAAAACAATTCGAGAATACTACGCGCAACCAAAGCGATATTTTCTTGTTCGAAAATGGTGACTTCTACTTCGAAATCAACCGCGTTACTTGTCTGCATCACATGCAAGCCTAGTGGGGTGTGATTCGTTTAGCATTACACTTTTCGGCTAGGTGTTATTTTATTGAATCATGGAGTGTTCTACAAGTTCCTCCGATCAGCTTGTGCTGGTAAGCGATACAGAAGAATAGGTAAACTATATCCATAATAATGCAATCATTGCCTGTAACGTAAGGGCGTATTTTGACTGCTTCAGTCATCGCTACTGAATGCACTATGCCTGCCCTTTCCAGACAGCGTTTGATAGCTGAGCTTATTTGGTTCAAGAAAAACATTGCAAGTAAACGTAACATTCATTGCCATTGATGAAATTATCGCCTCGGAGAGTGTTATTTTTTCAACGAAACAGCATGTTTTATTACTTGCATTTTTTATACCACTCCGTAATCTAGTTGTTTTCAGAAAGTTATATTTCCACTCAGAAATGAATGCCAGTATTCTTACAATACCTCACGGGTGAAACTTCATGTACTCTGACTGTTCGTTCAACAACACAACACATCTATTCATCCTCTTCTGAGCGTAACAAAAACCAAACAATCATCTGTACATCTACAGCAGAGTAATGGTCGCGGGTCAATTGTCGAGGATTCCACTTTAACCATAAAGGCAATAGTAGCCGCAATCACATTATCTGACATCTCTTTTATGTAAACTATTTTTAAGACCATCCAGAGATTGAGCCTTCCAAACACTAATTTAGTAGAGCAATAAGCTCCTAAACTGACAAACGATATATTGCTTCTCGATATTATATAAGGAGCTGGTGGACGGCTAGCAATACTGAGTCAATCGATACGTTAGCTATAGAGGGAGAACCATACATATAAGCAGCAAACCCGTATGAGTGTGTAAAGAATGTCGTGTTCTATCGAAATGTCAAGAAAAAATTTCCTACAAATCTAGAGGAACAATATCATAGATTACGAAACTCGCGCTGCGCGAAGAGATTCGACCGCTGTTCCAAAATAGCGGGCTAGCAACTGCTACGAGTGCAAAACGATATTTTTTTCATTCTCACAACACTCTGGAAAGCCCTTTGAAAACCTCATTCTAGTTTCAGAGTCATCCTGATTTATAGCATCGAGCGATTCAATAGCATATTTCAGGCCTTTCAAATATGTGCTATGGAGCTCCTAATGCTAGATGTGCGTTACTTCTAGCAGACCTCATCAGGAGTACAATGCCTTTAGCTTCATCCATTTTCCTAGAACTAAGGGTCTTGCCGCCGATCACACAACGCCAAAAGTCAAATTAAAAAACCATGTGATCAAAATCAAAAGGTTTGAAATATGCTCTCAGGTTATACTGAATTATAAGCGAGGTCTCAAAAACAGTCAAAGAAAAAAATATCATATGATTTTCAAACCATTACAATCTAGTAAAATTCAGACACACACCGTAGTCGAGCGGAAAATGTGCGCTGAGGTAAGAAGTAGTTTTCTACTTACCGTTGAATTAACGTAATAGATAGGTCCTTCCAAAAAACTTCGACCTCACTCACTGGACAGGAAATTTTCCTAGTTGTGTTAGTAATCATTCGAAAGCTTAAATCTCTGGCTAGAGTAGAACGTAGCCGATTGTTCAAAACACCCTTTAAAATACATTTTTGTTGTCTCGCTTATGTTTTGCTGGACAGAACTCCTCCCTTACACTGCTAGTACTCTTTCAATAGTTCAAGTCTCGAGGAACTCAAAAATGTGTTTACTTTTTGAAAAAACTCTGGTGATAGCGCTGTGGGAGAAAGGAAAGTTCTGTGCCCTTAACCTCGCCGGGCAGATCTCTATTCTTAGATAATAGACATCATTTTATAGCGTAGGTCTCAATGATTCCAACGCTGTGCTCATTTTGTAAAAAGACCGTTCTTCACTGCACTGTTGCAAGAAAAATAAGATCGAGTTTCACATTCTTGGCGAGCTTGTTTGCCGGACCCCCCATGGGTTGGGACGTTGGGTGATTGATCGGTACTCTGACGGGTTAGACATGTAGGTAGCAACTCGTTCTCAACTGGGAATTTTTTCTCCTCATTGAAAAAAACTACATATAACGCGACTGACTCAGTCACAAGGAGATTTTCTTTACTTCGCGCGGATTATACGCGTGGAGAAAAAAGAAAGCGCACGAAGGGTGTAGAACATAATTTTATTTTGAAGGTTACAGCGATATTAGAAAGCTTTTTTAAAAACTGGCCACGTGCGGCTCTAGCTAGAGATTTAGGCGTTCGTGTGATTACTAACACTCCTGTGAAAACTTCTTGTCCAGCAAATAAGGTCGAATATTTATTTGTCCCCGGATAACCAAAATGATCTGGAAAGCCTTTTCAAAATTGTTTCTCAAGCTGATAAGTGACTACTTCAAGTCCAGCGTTGAATCTCGTTCGTCAAGAAAACCACAAAAAAAGCCAGTGCGCGCTTTTGGTGCATTTGGTCCTTGAAAGACTTGGATGACCTTTATAATGAATATCGCTGAATGCCGATTGTGATTCTATAAATGAATAAGTAATAGAACCTCCTTGACATGCTGAGAAAGGATATCTAGAAAGTTTCACATTCTTCACCACAAACTGCAGCGCCACATCTCATAGAATGCCACATGCTCTTCCCAGATAAGTCTGCCGTAAATTAGCCGTTACATATGGACTGAAACAAGCAGATGGCTGGAGCGGTCTCGAATTAGAGCCCCATTGAACCAACTGTATCAATGCGCTACTAGCGTTGTTATCTCAGTATTAAATACTCGATCTATCCAATTATCCGGGAGCAGATAAGAAAACGGACGGACGAGAAATTTTCATAAGAGTGTTAAAAAACATTCGACAGCAAAAATCTACGACTAGTGAGCTAAATGACCGTTTCTTTACACTCTTTCATAACGTTATGAAATTCAAAATAAAATTATGTTCCACACCCGCCGCCCACCTTAATTTTTATCGCGCGAATAATTCGCTGGAAGCATGAAATGCATAGGGAGATGTAAAGGAAATTTCGTAGTATCAAAGTCATTCGTTTTACCCGGAGCTACTTTCGAAGCGGAGAAACAATTTTTAAATCAAATAACACAAAAAAACCGCACTTTATATGTGAGACCACTAAGCGCCATCGATCGATTGCCATGTTGACACCACGTGCAGACTCCCCCTGTCTCCTCCTTGAGCTCGTAGATTAGCCGGAAAACAGATGTCCGTGTACGTGAATCAATCTTATTATTCCTGCTACACTGCAGTGAAACCATCTTTCCAGAAATTAAGCACAGCGTAGGAATCATCGAAATTTACGCTATCAAATGGTTATTAATAGTAAAGATGAAATTCTCTATTCTGCGAGAAAAACGCCTGTGTGGAACACATGTGTTTTTCTTTCGATGAAGCGTTATAAAAAAAACTTTTCAAAAAGCGACCAAATAGCGCAGTAGCCAGAGGTTCAAGCTTTCGAATAATTACTAAAAGCGTAGTGGAAAATTTTTCTCCAGAGACAGAGAGGTCGTTTCTTCACTTGTTCTCAGATAACCGGAAGAAACCGGATAATCAAAGCATCCTATGACTATTTGAACTTTTTATTTGTTTGTTACTGCTTAATTCATTTTCATCCGGCAAGGCACTCTGCGAGATATCACCGACACCAGAAAAAAAACCTAAACAAGAGGAGGTTTCGGACCCACGATTACTCTTTCCAAAGTCTCACAAAGGCATTTTCTACATTATCAAGAAAATCGTTAGGTCTTTCTCTCAGTCGCATTTTGATCTATTCGGCCTGTCACCAAACAATCGTTCTAAGTTCGACCTAGGTAGCACAAATCGGTATTAACTTCGGTTAAGCTGAAGCCGTGGCTGAAACATAACTATAACTTTTTGATCTACTGTCTGATTATTTACGGCTAAGGACCTTGTACAAGTAAGATCCCCGAAAAGAGTAGTCGCGAATTTGAAGGCACCTTAGGATTCACACTAGGAAAAGATAAAAGGCAATACAGACATACCATGTATCGAGGCAATGCGCCAAAATCCCTTAGTTGATTGTCTTCCATGCTTGGATGTGGACAACTTACATCGGTTAGTCGGGTAAAAAAAAACGACATTCATTCATAGGATCGCCAAATTCTGAACGATATTCTCATGAAACCTCTCGACTCCAAAAACACAAAAAATTAAGATGAGAACTATCCAAGATTGGAGTAATTTCGGAAGATGCAGATGATAAAACGATGCGAACGATAACAGTTGCATGTTCAAATCGCCAAACCAATTATGGAAAAGTCTGATTAACGAAGATTTACAGACCTCTGAAGCGTACGGATTTTTTCTTTGAGGACTGGTGCTCAAACATTTCACGCCAGCGTATCCGTTGCTTTAGTGTCATCTCAGTCTCATCGAAATCTGTCGCCAGCTGAAATATCACAATCATCAAAATCTTATTAAAACAGACCAATCATTGAAAATTAAGAACAAAACTATTACTGAATTTGATCGTAGTGAAAGTTCATCTGAACAGTATGGTGTCGACAAAACTCACTTTGGGAAACCCCATTCTATGGAATCATGTTCGGATTGAGTGGAGTATATCAAATTAAGCCAAAATTTCATGCAAGTACACGGCTGTGGCTACGTCAAGCATCCCCATTTTAAAGAAACACCATCATAGGGTGACATTCGTATGGATTATCATTTTCAAACGAGATAAACAGCGTCGACGACGATTGCACGAGAAGAAACGAATAGGCGCGTTCGGATCAATACTCCTCGTGGAAACGAATATATATATATATAATATATATATATATATATATATATATATTCACGGACCTCCCTCTTTGAGGGATCCCGCCCGGTTAGTCGCGAGGGGCACGTGGCATGTCCCCAGGTGGTGGATAGGGGAATATACACGAACGAAAAGCGACCGTGTACTCCCAGAGACGCAGGTGGATTCAGGGGACGAGCTCCCTGCTTCTGCAGCGCCGACTTGACAAAAACTCTATTTCTACGAGTCAAGTCGGCCAAAAGCCTGCAATCAAGCGGCTGGGAAGTACATGGGAGGCGGTTAGGAGTCGCCTCCAACAAATAAGCTCCTCCCGCTCCTCCGAGAGAGACTGGCAAGCTACTCGTGAGTACCCAGCCCCCACGTTTAAGAGCCTGGCAAGCTATACGTTGGGTATCGAAATGCAAAAACAGTAACAAATATGGGCCTCATTCCCCTGACCCCGAAAGAGCCCCTGGTACGGCAGCGCCAGGTAGGACGAGTACGGAGAGGCTGCTAAAATCTCAGGGCCGAACTAGGCTGCCAAGATCGAAACGGACTAAAATGACGATCTGTCCCTACAACGCAAGAACCCTTGCTCACCAATCCGCTATAGAAGATCCATTGATTCAAGCAAGAAGAATAAGGTACGACGTCATTGGCCTGGTCGAGACGAGAAGGCGCCATCCTTTTCACGCTGTCTTATGACACCGGAGAAGAACTGTTCCTTGGAACATGCGATCGCAGAGGTGTCGGCGGCGTTGGCGTCCTCGTCAAATCGAATTTGACCGTGAACATTGATTCGTTCGAACAACTAACAACCCGTATCGGACGATTACGGTTGAAACGATGTGGTTCTATGCCGGCTTTGACCATCTTCGTTGCTTACGCACCAACATCAAGCTATGACGAAGACGAAGTCGAAGCGTTCTATATGGATCTCGAAAAATTCTTCAGAGAAGATCATACATTCTTCAAGGTCATTGTCGGGGATTTTAACGCAAAAATTGGACCTAGAAGAACGTCTGAAGAACGTCACATAGGGACCCACGGACTAGAATGGAATGAACAGGGTGAGAGGCTATCTGAGTTTATCATGACGACCCAAACCATCCATGGTAACTCGCAATTCCAAAAGCCTCTTTCTCAGCGATGGACGTGGGAGTCTCCCAATGGAGAGTACCACAACGAAATAGATCACATCATAGTAAATCGAAGGTTTTGCCTGACCGACGTCGCTGTTGTTCCCAAGTTCTACACGGGATCAGACCATCGCCTCCTTCGCGCAACGTTCCGATTTTCGAGGAGAGGAGAGAAAGCCGCTAAATTCAAACAACGAAGTCCCAGAACTACCATAAACTGGGATGTATTCAAATCATTAGTCGGCTCTTGGGAAGATACCGTTGTCGACAACATCGACGAAGAATACGATCGACTCGTTGAATATCTTCACGTTAGCGCTATAAAAGCCGAGAGTCCTAAGGTCACGAAGAGACGCTTGTCTCCGCAGACACTCGAGCTGATACGTCAACGTGGAATCACACGAGCTGCAGGCAACCGAACCTTACGTCCGAACTTGCGAAACGCTGCAGAGAAGCGATAAAAGAAGACTCTCAAAGAGAGAAGAGCAGCAGTTATGGCAGAAGCTGCAGAAGCTGGGAAGAGCATTCGCAAAGCGCAGCGAGGCTTCGCCAACTATAAGACCAAGATGATTGCACTCCGATACCCTGACGGGACACTTACAGCTTCGAGAAGGGCTATGGAGAAAATCATCCACCAATACTACTCGGATCTCTTCGCTAGCCATGTCCTCTTACCGTCATATAAATTGAAAGAGGACGAATATGTCGTTCCACTCGGTCCTCCCTTCCGAAATCCGACATGCTATATCGTCGGTGAAGAACAGAACAACACCCGGTCCAGACAGGATTAGACCAGAACATCTGAAGAATCTGCCGCCAGTTCTCATCAACACCCTGGCTCGGCTCTTCACTCGCTACCTGTCAGAATGCAAGGTCCCTATTCAATGGAAAACCAGCAAGACCGTATTGTTGTTCAAAAAGGAAGACCTTCACGACATAGGCAATTATCGCCCAATCTGCTTGCTGTCCATTGTCTATAAACTCTTTACTCGAGTCATCTTAAACAGAATTGACATATCACCATTGACGTAAGAGAAGGGTTCAGCATGGCGATACAATTTCGCCAAAACTATTCACTGCCACCCTACAAAACGTCATGCGAACATTAGAATGGGACGAAATGGGAGTGAAAATTGACGGTCGACATTGAACCATCTTCGCTTTGCTGACGATATCGTTCTCATAACACCAAACATCAGCCAAGCGGAACGAATGTTGACTGATTTCGATAACGCCTGTGGAAAGATTGGTCTTCAACTGAATCTAACGAAAACAATGTTCATGAGGAACGGATGGGTTTCTAATGCCCCATTCACGCTCAACGGAACGACAATTCTCCGAATGCTCCAGTTACGTCTATCTAGGTCGTGAAATCAACATGATGAACGACCTAGCTCCAGAGTTGAGCAGGAGGAAAACGAGCGGCTTGGGGAACGTTTAAGAGCATCGAAGATATAGTGAAGAGGACAAAGAACATCCGACTCCGTGCCCACCTTTCGACTCGACAATTATCCCTGCCCTAACGTATGCAGCAGAAACCTGGTCGCTACGTAAGCAGGATGAAAGATCACTTGCCGTTATCGAACGCGCAGTCGAAAGGTCGATGTAGGAGTATCCCGTATCTTGCAAATGAGAGAAAGGATCCGAAGTTCCGACCTACGTCAACGATCGAAAATCAGAGACGCCGTTCTACACGCCAGGATATCGAAAATAAGGTGGGCCGAACACGTGATGCGCTTTAACGACAACCGATGGACGAGAGCCGTTACCGACTGGATTCCTCGGGACGTCAAGCGCTCTAAAGGAAGACCAACGACCCGTTGGTCCGATTTCTTCACGAAAGCGATAGAAGAAAGAAATGATGCTCAGCGAATCCCTAAAGCGAGAAGGACCCACTGGGCTAATCTTGCACGCGATAGGGAAAAATGGAAGTGTTGCTGGTACCGCTCGAGTCACTCGATGATCAACGGGACGACAGGTGATACGGCAGGCGACAGGTGTTATATATATATAAAGGATAAAGGATAAAGCTGTCGGCGTTGATCAATACCTGAGGGATGCGCCATGCATTCGACTTCAATTTTTAAACTTCGTTTGAGGTGATTGAATGCACATCTGGCCTTTACAATGACTCGCGGTGGCCTCCCGCTGAACCGAGTCAGTGCTGCTCATCCTCCCAGACAAGTCTGAGACCTGTCTGGTACCAATTTACCGACCCGGAGAGACGGATGGCTTGGTGAGCCATGAGCGCGAGATCCAACCAGTGACCTCGGTGCAAGCAGGGCACCTCTAACCACTGCGCCACATGCGCTCGATGAATATATATCTATATGTAATAATTATATACATATATATATAACATTATATCTATAATTATG
>JAHQIW010003957.1:0-19285 GCA_019055375.1 Parelaphostrongylus tenuis | reverse complement strand
ATCAACCATCCGGTGTTGCTAAAGAATGCGATAGGGATATAACATGATTTGAGCAGTTAGGTCTAGTGCTATGCAGGCGCCTGTTTCGTCCTATTAGGACTCGTCAGTAGCACTGTCTCTCGCTTCAGCCGATCCCCTGACTAAATAATCCTTCATGAAGAAATCGACGCCAAGTAATAATGTCAGGTAATTCCATCATCTGACGTGGGGTGATGCATTACTCGGCGTGGATTCCTCTGTAGTCGATTTTCTAGCCTCAGGGGATCGGCTGAAGCGAGGCAGAGTGCCACTTACGAGTCCCAATAGGATGAAACACACGCCGTATAGTACTAGATCTAACGGCTCAAAACATGTTATATCCCTATCGGATTATATCGTTTTGGGCCGGTCTATAAAAGAGCGGTCGCTAGTAAAGGCTAGACAATGTATTATTACGAGATTGCTATTGTGATGTCCTTTATTTTCATCGCAGCGCTTTTCGCTTAGACGGCACGGGTTGAAAAACCAATCTTTTTCACTAAACAACAACTCTTCTTGAAAGTGTTAGTAATCGTTTTAAAGCATAAATATGACAACGATTTGTATCCGCCGTTACCTGCGAAATTCTCCATTGATTTATTGAATAGTGTTGCCGCTGACGGCCATTGACGTTGAAGTCTCGCGTACATATTAGTTATATCATAGCGGATATAAGACAACCTAAAATTTATACATTAGTAGAATAGTACTACAATAAGAACATAACAATAGTAACGGCGTCTAACTGCGTAACTACATAATACTGTGACATGGCTAAGTGCGCACTGATAAAGTGGAACGATATAATTAAGGATCGATTAGTGAATGACGTGAACCGCTAAAGGGAGTTAGGATTGCGAGGCTTGACTAGGCGGTGGACCTCGCGATGCAGTTATGCTTGCCTCGAACAAGACTTAAACACCAACGGTGGGGGCCATTGGGTGTCGATAAATCGACCATCATATGTATATACGATCGATATGAAGTGAGCTTCAACCACTATAGATTAATAAGTTGGGAAAATAGTTCATAAAGAATATATGATATGATATAACTATGTCAAGGAACATCGATTTATGGCCTACAAATCGCAGCATGCCAAGTGTAATCGTATAGACCATTAACGCTAGATGCGTAATTCCGGCTGCTCACACTCCTCGAATCAAGCTGAAAGATTCGTGTTAGTATAGTCAATCAATAAACAGATATCAGGGCATAATTTGAACCCTTTTGTCAAGATAATTCAGGAAGCATAAGAAAAGTGATATCAGAATCAAGAGCGAAGCAGATACGAATCCATCAATCTCAGACCAGCAAAGGAATTAATGATAGCCAACGTCGTCTTGGGAACAGCATAAAAGGGTAGGACCATTGGAGATAACTTCATCGTCGCGCTGGCATGTTTGCGGAACTGCCTCGTCCGCCTAGCGCCTCCTTGCCAACCAGCACTATAAGGGACCCCACAGCCCAGACCTCTAAAAACTCCAAATAAACGAGTCGTGGGAACAACAGGCCCAGAACGGCCACGTAGTCTCGAGCAACTCCTGGGCGACCACGAGAAGAATTATTCCAGCTCAAGGTAAATGCTCTTGCAAGTCATGTAATCTATGATGTACCGCATCATCAAGATGCAATTCTCATATTGGTGCGGGAATGGGGACAATTATTGGAAGACTCGAGAGATTGGGAAAAATATGATCTTCCATTTGCCGGAATTGTACCAAAATTTTGTCCAGAGAAGTGGGGGTGCCTCGTCGTTCCAGAACCTGACCACCCTTTATGAAACGCTGAGAGCCTTATCAAAGATATCAAGAACGATAGAGAGTTTTCATGGGGAGTCCTCCAACGCCTCTGCGATCGCGTGTTCAAAAACAGTTTTTCTCCTGTGTTGTAAACTGCGTGAAAAGGATGGCGTCTTTCCGTTCCAGCCAATACAGTGCAGTCCTACCTTATCCTTCTTGCTGATTCGATAGATCTTTTACAGCGAATTCGTAAGCAAGTGTTCTTGCATTGTAGGTAGAGATCGTCGTTTTAGTCCGTTTCGACCTTGGCAGCCTAGTTTGGCTCGAAAATTTTAGTAGCCTCTCCGTACTCGTTCTACCTGGCGCTGACGTACTGGGAGCTCTTCCGCGGTCAAGGGTATGAGGCCCCTATTTATTGCTGTTTATAACATTTTGATACTCAACGTATAGACTTCTAGGATCTGAACGTGGTGTTGGGTTCTCACGAGTGGCTTGGCAGTCTCTATCGGAGGAGCGGGAGGAGCTTATTTTTTAGAGGCGACTTCCAATCGCCTCCCATTTACTTTTCAGCTGCTTGATTGCAGGCTTTGACTCGTAGACATAGAGTTTTTTCAAATCAGCGTTACAGAGGGAGGTAGGGCATTCTGTATAGTAAAATACCTATCCACTACATAGTTGTAGATATAATCATTTCAGAAAAATGTGGCTTTGCATCCTGCCTTCACCAAAGCGTGTGAACGGATCGTGACACCTAATCTTTCTGTAAAGGCCAGCATTGTATGTGATTTGATCGTAGTCGTAGCTTCGCTTCTATAAGGGTGGAGGAAAATGATGGTTGATACTACAGTATTTTAGAGAGGTCGTTTCATAACAATATTGGTACTTGTCTGTTATATGGAGACAAACGAACATTCAGCCCCATTCGGTGGGCATATCCTTTTCATTACACTTTTAGTAATCGTTCGAAAGCACAAATCTCTCTCTACTGCGCTATGTTCCGTTTTTTTTTATAATTTTTTATTGGCGTTGTAGCGAAAAGAAAGCATTTGTGTTTTACACGCGCATATTTCTCCCACGACAAAAGTGTTCCCTGAAATTGTGAGTGACCATTTGATAGCGTAATTTTCGGTGATTCCAAGGTTGCGGTTATTTCCTGGAAATGCTGTTTCACTGCAGTGTGGCAGAGAAAATAAGATTGAGCTCCACATACGCAGGCGTTGGTCCTCGGCTAATCTGCGGGCTGGGGGGAGGGGGCGGGTAGATGCTGCCTTTGGTTTCAGCAGAGGAATTGATCGACTGCGTTGACGCGTTACATACGTGGAGCGCAATTTTTGTATTTAATTTGAGATTTTTTTCCGCTTTGAAAGAAACCCTAAATATATATGATTCTGATTCTACAAGCTACAAGGTTTGTTCTACACGTTCATAGGTTTTTCATGTTTCCAGCGAATTAATGGTTGAAGTGCGCGCCCGATGAAAATATAATTTTATTTTGAATGCTACAGCAAGATGGCTTTTCCAAAAGTGGAGGAAGTAACACAGAAGCAAGAGATTTAAGACTTTGAATGATTACAAACTTTTCTGCATGATTTCTTTGAATTTCATGAAGAAATAGTTGTTTCCAGAATCTTATCAAATCGTAGGCTAGAAAAGGGATTCTAAGAGCAGAATGAACTCAAAGTTTGTGAAGTTTGCATGAGAGATGGGTTTTCATTAGGAGAATGGTCTTCAGCCTTGAGCACCCCTTAGTAGTTTGCTCATCTGGAGCGATTAATCGAAGATTCGAAAGAATTCCAAATTTTTTTTGAAGTGTTGCAGAACCACTCACATCGGTTAACAAACATTCATCATTTGGAAGACAAAGGTTATAGAAAGTTTAGTATAAAAATGATGTCCGTTGCTCGATTAGGTTCTCCTTGATGTTCCGTGAAGGTGTGGTCGTATAAGACAAAGGCGACGTAAACACTTTTCTTTTATTAGGTAAACGTCCTAAACGGTACCGTAGCTGATTTTTCTACTAAAAAAGCAGTACTCTCCGTGGTTTTTGGCAGGTGGAGTCTTTTGGGAAAACCTCATGTTCCTTGGCAGGATGATCACAGTAGGGAGGTGCTGTCGCGAAACTGAAGAAATCACAGTGTATGTATTCAAGCTGCTAAAAAGCAAGAAGGTTATTGTTCTCGACCGGCAATGTTCTACCATATATCCCATAGGATGTGTTGCAAAATAAACGAGTTGAAGTCAAAGAACCTTCTTCACCCTTTATGCTCACTGGACCTCTTCGTGATAAAATGTCATTCTCCTTAGCATCTCGACAAATACCAGTTGAGGAGATCGTCGACATCCTAGCCACTACAGAACGTTGCTAAATGATTATTTTGCTTAAATCGATTTTCCAGGATTTTGAAAGAAATGAAATGAATTTTTCTGTGGTGAATATGTGTAGTCTTCAAAAGAAGATTTCAATAGAGTTAGAGTTGTGTTTGAGTCGAGTCACGGGTTTTTGTAAACCGGTTACCAAAAGTAATCGTTTGCTCTGAATATGATTATTTTCCGTTTTCTTGTTCTTTATAATATTCTCTATTTTATGACTTGATATCTTGAAAAAATGTTGGAATTAATACGTTGAACAAATCTTATCAAATGCTACAGTAACTATTTTTTGGGCTATGATGTTCAATTTTCATGTGAAGGTAGGCAGTATATGGCGTAACATTCCGGAGGAATTTCTTTGTAAATTATGAATTGGATTTGACTGATAATATTGGAGATGCAAGGAAACTGGAACGACAACTCCTTTAAGGGTCAATCAGATTTAGTGAGTATCATAGCCAAGTTTTGAAACAATCAGGGTTTGTTTTTCTTTATTAGCAGAACATTCCAGACCATGTAGGCTTTATATTTTCTATACCGCTTTGGGAGTTTTAATACCATTATCTAGATTATGATGTCTCAAGCAACTAACTGAGCAAAATTTTCTCCCTCCAGAGCATATCTCTAACAGAATATATCCATTTTTGAAAGCAAAAAAGTACCCGGATCGAACAGAAGGGTGGTAGTATTGTCTAAATTTTACTATTTTATAACTCTTGCTTTGACAGCAGGGTTTAGTGCGAAGTACAACCAGAGGAGTGTTGAAACACGAGTAACATTGGAATTTGAGTTGACTCAAGCCTGCTACTTTTCAATTTAGATCACAACATTTTCCACTGCACCATGAAGGCCCTCGCTCTCCCTCATTCTTGTTTTGCGCGATTCGGTGGCTGTAAGCAGTCACCCTGTGGATAAGTTGCGCCACACTGCTCAAATTAGCAGATTTCCAGTTAAGCTGAATCTGTAGCTGAAATCACATATTCTACTTTTATTTATGGCCTAGATATTATTCTTACTGCTGAACTAAACTTTTCCACTACACCATGGAAATCGTCCACGCTCTTCTTTGAACCATCGTTTAACTTAGTAAAATTATGGAAAAGGGAAAATGTGTATCTAAAATCACTTCACGTACAATGTTTTGCTCGTATATCAGTGAAAATGTAGTCAAAATTTTACTGATTTCGCTCACAAAAAAATCGCGTTCAAAAGACGCGACTCAAACGTTGGCCAACTACATTATGACATGATTCAATGTTCTAATGTGAGTTTACCTGCGTTTGGAAGAGCGGTGAAAATAGGGCACAACCAGCACTAAAAGAGCTTGGGTCATCGATAGAGTATCTACTACAGTACACTTTAAATCTGAGGTTTCCCATTTTAGGGAATATTTTCGAGAATCATCCTACAAACTGATTATCAGTCAGTGTTAGCCTCTCGTTTCAGCTAACTTCGATCCAGAATGTATATGAATGCAAGGCAGTAGAGTGTTGTGGCGGCACATCTATTCCTTGCCTTAGTTTTCTCTCTGACTTGTTTCCTTGACTGTTGAAGCAGTTGCTTACTATTTTATTCTCCGTACCTCATGGGTCATTATATATGTTGTCACACTTTTACCCTAAGTCGATTAAGAATTAACTTGGAGTGTTTTTTGCTATTGATGAAGTTCCTTCTTCCTCTGGATGAAATCTTTGTTTACTGACCACATCAATATCTACATAGGTATATGTGTCTCTAAATACTACCTCTTGTTACTTAGTTAATATCGCTTAAAAACGCCCGTATAGTGGAGCGTATCAAGCAGCATTCGAGTTACTTCATTAAACCGTTTATGTTTACGTTTTTGAAAGAGTGAATATATAATCTGCTGTGATGTTTCATGATTAATTTCTCACTAGGATACTCGGACGGTCCGTTTTCGAATTGTGCGGACCTCAGCACATATTCCTTTCGTTCCTCCTTTTCGCGGGAGTCGTGTAACCATGTTCCATGGTGTAAATCAGAAAATCAACTTTGCACCTTGATGAGCTGAAGATCTTCTCTAGTGCAAACTCTTCTTGAAAACCATTCTGCGAAGACCGTGTGGTGTGTTATGTGTGTGTGAGGGACATCGCAGCGGTGTAACGTTGCTCTCATGAGTGGGTTTCACACGGGCGTGACACCGGCAACGGGGCGACGGTTGTTGATGTGTCTGTTCAGACTGTCGTATCTTATTTTCGGATTTTATCGACTTTGAGTGGTAATGTGCGTGTCTGATATTAGCCTGTCGAATGCTCGGTCCGGGCACGGGGGGTGAGACGCCGCAGAGGTGCCAGGCAGGGGGAGCAGGACGTAGACATGGAATTTTAAAAGTGTAGTGGTCTATGCTGGGCAGACAACGGAAGCCACGCGCAGTGCAGCCGATGTGAGCGCGGGCGTGGCTCAAGCCTCTATGGTAGATGGATGGCGATAAGTTTCTATGGACAGGTACACAGGACAAGGCAGCAGCTGGAGAGCGGCGGCAGGGAGAGGGGGGCAGGGGGATTGACGGTGATCGGGAGAGCTCCGTACGGTGAGTGCGATAGAGGGGACGGGTGCGACTGCGCTAGGGATCCCTATACAGAAAGGGGAAGTGGGGGGGGCAGTAGTGAAGGACGTGGACAGATCATTGGTCAGATGAGAGATTGTGATGGTCGGTACACACACCGTATCTAGGACGAGCCTCGAGAGCGGGAGATAGGGTCAAGGGGGAAACGAAGGAGGAAGCGCGCGGAAAAGAAGACGGACCAGGCGGACTCGGGCACGGGGACGGAAGAGGAGAAGCGAAGATACGGGGGAAGAAGACGGGAAAAGGGACCGCAAAAGGGGAGAAAGACACAAAGGGGGCATGGGGAAGGAGCCGGGTCACGAGTGGGCCGGCCATGGAGGGATACTGTATAGAGAGGGGGGCCGGCCATATAACAACCGGGGAGAGGCCGCGCAATGACGACTCGTCTTGTTGTGACAATGTAGTGTCTCAGAAATCTGAATTTGCTATAATGATCACCACTGAACCTGCTATGAAGTCAAAACCATGAGCTGACTACTCTGAAGACGAAACATAATTTTCTCCTTGCTATTACTAGGTTGAAAGGAAGGTTCTGGAGCACTTAATGAGCATGAGATATCTCCCTTGCAAATCATGGGAATATTACAGTTTCTTATTTGGATTTTCCCACTAAAGGCCTAGATATTACTCGTCCATACTTTTCACTTCGTTACAGGCCTCCGCCATGTCCAACTATAAAGTCGAATTTCGTGTTTTATTACGTCGTTGATGGAGAAAGGGCTTTTCAGTCGATCTATAGTTGACGTGAAATCAACGAGCTTGAAGGAGAAGGCACAACAAGCAAATCTACCGCTGGATGCTGCTTTCAACGCTTCTCAGTGCCGAAGATCTTAACCTCGGAAGAAAGCCTCGTTCAGAACGTCCCATTTGTCGTTTGATGAAGCTGAAGAAGCATTTCAAGAGATCTTTAATTCGAAGTCGAAGGAATGCTACTTCGACGCAGATCCAAATTTGGCGGACTGATGGCATAAAGTCGTAGACAACTATAGCCTTTATTTCAAAGAACAGTTTTATTTGTTGTTTGTAATTCAAGCATATATTTTCAATTTCTCATAAATGTCTCGGAACTTTCTTTCCAATCTAGTATAGCGATCTAAAAGGCCTTCGTAAACTGATAGATTAGATTTAAAATCGTTGTTTTTCCAGCTATTGAATGTGTACTAAAACTCTACTGAAGACAAAGCAAGGGCGAGATGTGAGCATACGAAACTAACGAAAGAACTCTTTTCACCGAAAAAAGCATCCTTTCTGCAATCGTATTTTTGCTCCAAGCTCCTTTTGTCTTGCGCGTCGCTCCACTAGCAAGTTTCCCCAGGCTCCATGCGTGCATGAGTAGCAAGCTAATTTGTCCCCACGAGAGCTCCATCTTGAAACAAGTATAGGCAAGTTGAAACCAAAATGATCGAAAGAAAATGCGCAATTGAGCGATCCCTAATTCATGCAATTTCAATTGTTTCTTAATAGCAAGTTTGGTGTTTATCGCTCTTGTGCCAAGTTTATGTACCGACCGAGCACTGCACAGATTCTTCAGATATCTGATGTTTCACGGAACTTTGGTCTTCTTCAGCGCATGTGGAGATTAGGTTCACAACACGCAGTCATTGAGGCATCTTCTTTACTTTGATACTGCCAGTGCTTACTTTTTTCGAAAGTAGTAAAGGTGCTTGGTCGATTGGGGATTGTGGATAACCTGATTATTCCAGGTCCTGAAGAAGACAGGACCCGCGAACCGTCGGCTATTAGAATCAATGAATTATAAGTAGCATTCCCAGCACCAATTTTCTTTGATCTCGACATCGCCAACCAATAAGTTCTCTGATGATTCAGCTAATACCATGAAGTTGATATAAAAATTTTATTGGACTAGTAGTTCGATGTCCTCGTCTTTTCCAGGGAATTTTCGAGAAAGTGATCGTAGCTGCTGAAATCAATCTTCCCTGAAGAGGGCGAAATGTTGAAACGTTAGCCGAGCAGATTTTCCTATTAGCGTGGCGGTTTTAACTAGATTCTAAGGTAAACTGAATCAAATAGGAATATTTTGTCTTAGAATGTCGCGAAATAGTCATCAAAAGTTGAAGAGACGAGGTTTCTATACAAATTTTTTTTTGGAAAGCCTATATCTGAGTGCGTGAGGCGCATTAGGTAGAGGTGCTCTGCGATAACATGTGATGTGTTCATGGTCGACAGTTCGATCCCGCGCCCAGCGCTCACTGGACCATTCAACCCAAAGAACAAATATCGGGGTCGAAGAACAAATATCAGACTTGTCTGGGAGAATCGCAGCAGTGACTCAATACATTGGTAGGCTACCACGAGCCATTGTAAGGGCCAAGTATGCATTCAGTCACCTCAGTGATAATAGGAATGTAGTCGAATGCGTGACGCATCCCTCAGGGTGATCAGCGCCAAGAGCTTTATCATTCTTCTATTTGCTGTTAAATAGCATTCTATAGTTTTCTATAGTATAGTTTATTTTTCTTTGTTTGGCTAAATAGTCTACATTGTAGATGCCTGTTAGAGAAGATCCATTGATTCATGTTATTTTTGAGTGTTTTCAGAAGGAATCACTTCCAAGATCTTTCTACTTTACACACTGTTCTTAGTCCACTGACAGTCGACGAGATACGTAAAGTGAGAAAGTATGTTTACCTGATTTGAATGACCTTTCCAGCTTATCCGGCTACTTTCGTTTATTTTTGGTCAAATCCTTCAAAAGAATCTTGAATTTTGGATTACGAGGTGTTTCTGAGTCTCCGTTATCCAATACACGAAAGACAAAGCATTCGTCCGTCACTCATCCTTCGACCTTTCAATTAATAACTTCCCAACGGTACTTTTCCCCTTTGTTTTATTCTACTACTTCACCCCTTGCTACTTCCTTTTGTCGTTTGGATTTAGGCGATTGCAAGAAAACATTTGTATATTATTAGACTGTCGGAAGAGCAAAGAAGCGTGGTCCGTTGTGTGCTAAATTTTTCAGAAAATCTGTTCTGCACTGGTGGTGCAGGGACAAGCAAATCCGTGGTCCTTCATCTTATTATTGAGTTGCTTCCGGCTAAGACTACTTTTGTTACATCAGCTACTGGTTTGTTTCGCGATCGTCGCGAAGCTACTAAAAAAATGGTCCGGAAAGATCAATCATTTAACCCTAAATATCCGGCCGCAGCTTCGATTCATTTTATTTAGCACTTCATTAGCAGTTTTTTGATGTTGCAACTTTATGACAAAGAATGTTGAGTGATACACAAAACTTTGAACTTGGGAGAGAAATAGGAAAAATGGCCTGCGGAATAACCCGAGACGCGAGTTTATCACTCGCCAGAGGCTCAAGGTTTTGCCTATCACTGAGCATTCTTGGGGATTCACTATGAAGGTATATGGAGGAAATATGTAGTTTTTTGTTCTTGACATTTCCCCTATTGTCATGTCCAAAAGGATAAAGCTGTCGTCGTCAGGCAATCCTTGGAAAATGCGCCATGCATCTGGCTCCATTCGTAGCATCATGAGGTGATTGGTTGCTTACGTAGTCATTGCAATCACTCGCGGTGGCCTACCGACGTAGCACGTCAGTCTTGCTGTCTCCTAGACAAGTCTGGTAATCTTTTACCGACTTCTGAGGAATAGAAAGATTGGTGAGCCTTTAGCGCGGGATCAAACCATCGACCTTCGATTGATCGACCAGATGTGTGACGCAGAGCACCTCCAAACTCTACGCCAGCCCCGCTTGTTCTTTACGTTTATGAGTTTTGAGAGTCCATTAAGTTTGTAGAACCAAGTCCACATAGGTCGAAATAAAAGAGATAAAATACCACAACGGGGTCGACCCTCAAAATATTAGGCGTATAAACTTACTCTCGTCAACTTCGTACTATTGAATTAATCTCAACGAATCTATATTTGGTCGAAACGAGGTTAAAGAGAAGTCGCTTCTCAGATTGCTCTAGAGTGTATCTTTTTTAAATGTTTAACTGGATCCATCCTTATTTTTATTCCTCATTCACTATCTCAGCGTATCTGGCAATACTGTTTAGCGCATGTCTCGGATTTTTTGGATTATCAGACCCATTATTTCCGTTTTATCATATCGCATTTGGTTTTGCCTGATGAGCACAGGATTAGAAATGACAAATGGACAGTTCTAACATTTTCGAGGCTTACGACCTGCGGCCTCCGCGTCTCTAACTGGCAACTCAGGACGGTCTGATCCACCTCTCTTGCATCTCCAATTCCCAGCGTGCCACTGTCAGGGGCAATAGGCTGCCATTGTTAGACTCAGCACGCTGGGGGATGGAGATACTGAGGAGGTAGAGCAGGTCGTCCAGAGTTGCCAGTTAGAGATGCGGAAGCCGTGGGTCCACGGTCCCGAAAGGGCTAACCCTGATTTTTTCGGAGAAAAAGATTCTCAATCTTCATCATTAATGAAATATTCACATTCATACTATGAGGTTGTGTCCTAGGAGTTAGCTAAGCCCTTGTATTGTCTCATTAAGCAGTGGCCGCTTGTCAGTTGGGCAGAGTGACACTCCACAGTTTCGCCGCTATCGGAGTCGGTCAGAGTTCCAACGGGGACTGCCTAAAGTTGGCATTCGCAGGAAAGAACGTCGTGAAGCAATGGCGGATTTGTACTCATCTAATCATCGACGAAATCTCCATGATTGAATCGACATTCTTCACTAAAATTGAATATGCAAGTCCAGATTCTTTAGATTAATGATTCAAATTTTTTGTACAATATGTGAATGTCGATAGAGCATGTAGCATAATCAGTACCCGAGTGCAAACTTTCCTAGGAACTGCTCTTTTTTCATCACGACGTGAGGTAGAATAGCTTCGTGAGGTGGTTTCGGGTAACTACGGTAGCTAAGTGAGGTAGCTTTCGATAGTTTCGGTAGCCTCGGCAGGTTCGTGAGGTAGTTTTTTATAGCTTCGGTAGCTTTGTTAAGATTGTTATCGATTCTTCGATAGCCTCGGTAGTTTGCTGAGGTGGTTCTCGACTTTGGTAGTTTCCTGAGATGGTTTTCGACAGCTTCTGAGGCAAAGTTAAATCTACAAGCGATGCGGTTTTATGTACTGTGCTTACCTGCAAGGGTACCAGAAGGGTCAAATTTAAGCCCTATCTATCACAATTCGGGTAAGATCTTAGGGAAGAAGCCTGATCATAATATTTGACTTGGCACTGAATCTAGATTTTTATTGCGACATGATTTTTGCTTACCATTTTACACTACATTTCATCTCGCACGTAGAAAACTCAAAAGTCGAGTGTTTTCGAAAGGGTTAGTGTTTGTTCTACAATTTGAATCCTCATAGGAAGTGTAGGACGATGAGCAAATGGTTTTCTCAAGTTAAACGTCGATACTAGAATTGAGGTGAAATCGTCGAAATGGTAACCATCGAAGATTGAAACCTTGCGTAAGCTCATCAAATATGATTCGATCAAGAACTATATAATTTAACTAGTAATATATCCAAGAATGTTGAATGGTACAAAAAACTTTGAACCTCTGGCGGGAATTGGACCTGCATCTTAACCATACCGTGGCGCGTGCTAACCACTGCACTGTCAAGGCTCCTGTTCTAGAGCCAATCTTCCTGTGATACACCATGTCGGTTTTGTGAGGAAGCAACCGTTATCAGCCTGTCTTGATAATCACATATTGGCATTGAACCGAATCAAGTTGAAATCTGTTCCATAAGAAGAGGTGGCAGAACAGGAACCTGGTCGAGCAGTGGTCAGCACACGCTCTCGGAAGGGTGAAATGTGGGTTCAGTTCCCGCTTAAGGTTCATAGTTTTGTATATTTCTTAATATTCTTAGATATATAGTTACAATATCATAACGCTGACAAAAAAGCGGCAAAAAAAATAAATTCTCATTGATTACTAATGTAAAGTATGACTGGAATTCTGTCCTTGAACTAGTATTGTTATGGTTTACCTTTTATTAGTTCGATTTCTCACTTGATTATGCCTGACCACCAGTGGTACGTTGAGATCTTCTTCTTATCTCGTTTAACTCTTTCGGGACCATAGACCCACGGCCTCTGCATCTCCATCTGGCATGTTTGGACGGTCTGCTCTTCTACGCATCTCTACTCCCCAGCGTGCCGTTGTTAAACGCAGCAGCCTGCCTCTATTAGACGCAACATGCTGGGGGTCAGGGATGCAGGGGAGGTGGTTTGTACCGGCCAGAGTTGCCACTCAGAAGATGAAGAGGCCGAATGTCCACGGTAAGGGTTGAGCTCTCAAATTTTGCTAATACATGTAACATCCCATGGGAAACACAATGATATGCACTGCTGTTTCCGCTGACTCGGCATGTTCGTGGAGATAATCAGCCGTTTTGAGGAATAAAACTGATCGTCACTGGTGACTTTCTGCAGCATCCACCAATCGGCGAGAAGAATAGTGCAGTGAGATTCTGTTTCGAGGTATTTTTCCAGTATTTGTGATGGCTTTTTCTAAAACTTCCCGTAACGTGCACCGTTCTGTTCGAGGGATTCTGTGCTTTTTCAGTCTTAACTTGCAGTTGTTTCTTCAATAAAAGGTCATTTAGTGCGAAGCACGCAATCGTTACATTCAGAAAACAATTGTGTTGAAAAGTGTTCATCGCCTTGACGATCAGCGTTTTGTCAAAGTGTTAGAAGAAATACGTGTTGTACTGTAAGTGCTCTAGAATTTCGTCTTCTACTTTTTTTCATAATCGTTTGGTATTATAGAGGTCATGTCGCGCAGTGGTTAGAGATGTTCTGCGTCAAACTCGTGATCGATCTTAGATTCGATCCCGCGTTCAAAGTTTACCAAGCCTTCTATTCCTTCGGAATGTGTGAATTGGTACCAGACTGTCTGACAGGATGTCAGGACTGACTCGATACATCTTTAGCACGCGTCATTGTAAATGCCAAATATGCATTAGATCACTTCAAGCAATGCCATGAATGGAGTCGAATACATGACGTATTCCTTACGGATTGTTCCTTAGTGAGAATGTTATCCCTGTTCTTCTAATGTTCGTCTTATAGATGTACCAATGATGTCTGTACTGCACTGAGCGAGACGTAAGTGGACAATTTTTCGTCGATAGGAATATGGTTCGCGCAAGCCTTTTTAGCTACTTTCGAACAACATTCATAGCTTTCTGATCCTTCTTTATGATATCTTAGGACCCAGCAGAACGTTTGATGCCGAAGACAGTCAGTCTATTGCCGAGTCAATACAATCGGCTATCACAAAGAGACTTGCAATAAAAAACCTTTACTCAGGTCACTCTTTCGTGCAATTTCTACACAGATGTTGGGCGATAAATTCATTGTATTCTAATTCTCGAATACCTAAATATCCTTTGTTTAAGGACTATAAAGAGCCACCTCATCTCAATCCACTCAATAGTTTTATTGGGCAGGGTTTTCCTTCTTTGTGTTCAGGATTTCCCCAAGTTTTTCCCAGATACTGGGTAGTCACTATATCGTTTTCATTGAGAATTATGACTCTTAGCTGAAGCTACCAAATGAATTAATCGGCTTGCTTCTTCGCTTTGAGGACCATGTTGTGAAGATGAACCTTCGTTTTACATAGTAATTAGCAGAGAAAATCTCTCACCAATGATGAAGCGGTAGATCATTGATAGAAAAGTTCAAAGCTAAAAAGATAGACTAAAAAGACTCTTGGTATGGTATTAATCCGTGTGGTATTAATCTCGTTCTTTTCAGTCATGAGGGACAAATGAAAATCGATCTCATTCTCTGAAGAGAAACTTTTCGTAGGAATGATAGTAACCATTTGGAAGCTGAAACTTCAGGCTACAGCCCTCCTTACCGTGTTTTCGAAAAGGCTTTTTTGACGTTGCTACAGGAGGAGATTTGTAGGCTTCAGACACGCATATTTCTCGCCGGACAGAGCTTTTTCTTTAAACTATTAGTAATCATTCGATAACATGATCAAATGATGCCAATGCTGTACTTATATTCGAAAAAGGCCGTTTCTCTAAAACGCAGCAGGTAAAGTAAGCTGCAGCGCTTTGATAATAAGTCGGATTCCCTTTTGTGAGAAACGGAGTCCCACCCGAATCACGTGATCGCTAGCTGCGGTGGCCAGCGAACCGTCCTGATAACTCTTAAAGAAGCATTGCTTCAGCACTCACGTAATCACAATAGTCGCCGCGACGTGAACTGGCCCCAAATTATCCGTTCTCGCACATCGAATTCAACTTGTTCTACTTGCTGATGCAGAGAAGCGGTCTTCATCTGCATGTAAGTACTGCATTGGAATCAGGAAGCACCACGCTGTCTTATGATCACTAGTAGTTCAAAGAAACAGCTCTGTGCGGCAACAAAAATGCGCTAGTTTTGTGCGGAGATCACAGCGTTAATAGAATTGTGTTTTGAAAAACCGGCGGCGTGGTGCTGTAACCTGATGTCTCAGCTTCCGAATGGTTACTATCACTTCTATGAAAGTTCCTTTCCAGCAATTGAGATCGATTTCCATTTGCCCCCGCATAACTGAATTGTATCTTAATCTATATTGTTTATATTGCAGCAAAAGAATATTGTTAAGAAATACGAATGCAAATAAAATCGATATATGTATATGACACAATCACGTCCAATTTGGCAACTGTCAAAATACATTCAATAAAGATCAGTTGAGAAACTAGGGGCTTTATAAATGATTAAATGCATTTCAACTCCACGATCACTCTTTTTTGAGCCCCACCTGTAACCCCCTGAGCCCCTCTTCTTTGATTATGAAAGTTTATTGTTGGAGTCTGAATGAGTGCATTGCATATCAATTTGTACCTACAATCCCTGTAGAAGTGGAATACACCGAAACGTCAGCCATCATGGCCACTTGTATTAGACTGTTTACTTGGATTCAACAAATCTGTGCTTTTTCTTTATGTCCACCCTATTCCAGCCCCTCAAAAAATGTGTTTCTAGTTTTGTTCAAAGTTTCAGCAGTCATTCGATAGCTAAAATCGCGAGAATTTTAACAGTTCACATAATCTCTTGGACAGCTTTCTAAATTGCGCTTTGGCAGTAAAAATAAAATTTTATTTCACACTCAAGCAATTTTTAGCTTTTTCAGTTATGAGGGGACAAATGAAGAAAACCGATCTCATTCGCTGGAGAGTAACTTTTCATAAGAGTGTTGCTAATTATTCGATAGCTAATATTTCTGGTTACAGCTCCACATCACTGGTTTTTCAACACTCCTTCATAACCCTAAAGTTCTTCTCAAAAGTTCTTTGTTCGAATCTATCATATGTTCCAAATTTTCTAAATTTACTGCTATTTCCTTTACTCCAGATCGTACTTACGACATGGAAAACAACGAATCAACTAAGGAGCAGATGATCTGGGAGTATGCAGGAGGTATTTCAGGTTGTTGTTTTTCTTTGTTTTTTTTTTCTAAAGGTCTTCGTTCAGTATAAGTCTGTTTACATTGTTCCGTAAATTTTTAGCCCACGGCTGTGGTAAATCGCAGTGTCTTGTAACACAAGCGATAACAGCATTCAGAATTCTGTAAAAACAAACTTATTATTTCTTGTGGTATAGTCTTCGTTATTGTTCCCCTTCTGAACGCAAAGAATTTTACACATGCAAACATTACACATATTCATCTGGTAATTTGAAATGTTCAAGTCGAAGAAGGAATTGAATTTTGAAAAAAAACCCTATTATTTAACCGCTTTTGGTTGCGCTAAGACGTTCCAATATATCCAGTGATGTAGAATGACTTGCACAACTTTTGCGTCAGGTGGGTGTCAATACCGACTGCCTACGCGAAATCGCTGACAGTTGTTTGCTGACAGATAGAAGCGGTGTAGCGTAGATAGAGTGGAATCTAAACAGGCGTTGGTAGTGCGACGGTTCAAGCACGCGCCCCTTTATAGGATGAAATGTGGGTTCGAGTCCCAATTGGCGCAGAAAGTTTTGCACATTATTCTTCTACATTGGGAATGAAGTAGTAATTCTGATCAACATGAACTTGTAGTGAACCAATAGGGATTGCCTGCGCAAAATTGTCAGTCAGCTAAAATGATTATGTTCTAACACGTTAATGTTAACCTGCTCGCAAATTACTGATCCAATCGCATAAAAATGTGGGCCAGTAGCAAACATTTGCCCAATGGATTAACCACCTCCCCCTCCCCAAGTAGAGTGTCGAATGGCCCTTGTGGGCTCACGTGATACCGTACTGATCCACATTGGGAGTTTTTGTTCCATGTGGAGAGATCAAATATCATGGAACTATCGTATGATCGACACACTCATTAAAAACTCAATGAACCCATGAAGAAACGCTTGCATTATGTTGCGTTCTCCGGATATGACTGTCTGATTTTCATTGTTAATTTCAAGTTTTTCTCAGTTCATAATATCTTCAATAATCGGAGTAAAAGTCATTAGGATTTGTTTTTTTCTGCAACTATTAGAATCGATGCTAACACTTCTATGAAAACCATTTTTGAGCCACGCATGTCAGTAGTCTGTCAAAGAGGGCTAACCTATAGAGCTCGATACACGTGTTTCGATCTTGCGATCCCGTCAGTCGGGCAGTTACCCGTTCTCGTCTTTTGCCAATCCTGTGTGGGTGCTCCAGTCCCCGCAGTAACAGTTAACGACGATGAACGTTCTACACTCTATGTCCAGTGAATTTATCACCAAATGCAGAGTGTTGTACACTGGATTGCTCTTGGATAGTATATTTAATATAGCATATCCTTCGTTTCGAGTGCTTTCTTAAGACCACAGCTCAAATTTCAACACGCCTGGTAATCATTTTTGAGCCACACATGTCAGTGGTCTGTCAAAGAGGGCTGACTTCTATGAAAACTTCCACTCCAACGAGCGTGAACGGTTTGTCATTTGTCTCCTCATAACTGAATTGTACTCAGTTTTCTTTCTTTTTTCGGCGGCTTGTTTAGCGGCTCACCTACGGTCGGGACGATCGATCGATGGTCTTACGGATTAGACTTGTGGTGTGCAACTTGTTATTCAATTGAGAAATTTTTCCTCCACTTTGAAGGAAACTCCGTATAAAATGACTGATTAAGATACTACGAGATTTCCTCTATATGTTCGTATTGTTTTCGTACTTTCAGCAAATTATTCGCGTGATAAAAATGAAGGCGCGCGGTCGTTATAAGACATAGTTTTGTCTTAGATGTTACAGCGTTATAAAAGGGTCTTCTGAGAAACTGCCCACTTCGAGCTGTAGCTAGATATTTAGGCTTTAAATTGGTCACTAGCACTCCCATGAACAATCCTTGTACAGCGGATGAGGTAGAATATTTATTCCTCCCTTATAACCGAAAATACCTGCATCGCACATCAGATCGCCTTTTGGAACCCAGTACCTTTAGCCACTGTGCTACCTCCCCTGGTTTCACTACAACTGATATATCGATTGCATAAACAACGAAAAAATCGAAAGTAAATGTACTCTCTGTCATGAGATTTGTTAGGTAGCTGTGTTAGAGCGTTCCCGAGACTCTAATTCAAGTAATCGCTAATCTTTGTTTGTGGGGGACCGAATCTTCTCAATAAGTCTGGTGGCACTTCCCGGGCTATTGAGGCTTGTCGTCCCATCCAACTTGTGCTACACACCACTTCTTGCCTTCGATTCGTTCACTATCATTCATCCTCCACAAAGGTCTTCGAGTAGTTTACTTGTTGCTTCGGCTGTTGTTGCTTGAGAAGTTCGTCTTTTTTCACGAATGTCGTTGAATGTTGGTTGAAACGGCTCTCCGTGCAAACACAGAGGTAGCCGAGCTGAGGTTCTCCTAGACGTTCAGTTGAGTAATTTAATAATGTTAGATAAGAGAATCGAACCAACACCCGGCTTCCTGACACACTGTATCACTAACCATAAGGGAATCCCTCTCTCCTCTGGCTCTTCTATGCAACGTTAAAAGCGTTCTCACTGTCCTGCGGGTCTATGTATAGACGTGTTAAATCCAGTGAGATGACTGTTTTTCGCTGGCGGACAACGTAGTTATTTTCGCTGATAGTAGGGGAATGTCAAGCATTCCGTGTCCTATTTTTTTTTGAATTTCTTTTCGTCTTCCTAGTTTTTTTTTTACCTTTTTGGTATCTTTTGATTTCTTTCAACAAGCTGACTACTGCAGACACAAATTGGGCGTGTCCGGCAGCATTAGGGCGACCCCACCTCCTATGTCCCAATTAGTCGCTGACTACAGTACTAGTTTTCGCTGAAATACTGCACACTAACCAGTCCATTGGCTGCGAATCCTGCAGCGAAAAGTAGTGCTGTAGTCGGCTACTAACCGGGACATAGGAGGTGAGGTCGTCCTAACGCTGCCGAACACGCCCATTTTGGGTCCGCTGAGGTCAGCCCGTTAAAGTACATCCTTCATTCCTTATTTACCATCAGCTTAATCATGTGCGAGTTTTTGTTATCCGTGTATCGTTTTAGCTGATTTTGAAAGAAGAACGGACGGGCTGCTCCACCACCTGTGCATCTCTAATCGCCAGCGTGGGAACACTTCGAATGCATCATTACATTAATTGTACCATTGCTGTTACTTCCCCACTAATAACAGCGTA